>JAZBGY010001260.1:0-25269 GCA_037414755.1 Lydus trimaculatus | reverse complement strand
CGATACCAACCACCACAAAATTCCCTAAATTTCAAAATTTCAATTTTTTTGTATAAAAAGGGCACAAAAAAACGCAAAATAGAAAAAATAGTATAAAAAACTCGTGTTATAAGTCGTATATTGCACTCGTCCTTTAGAAAACTCGCGCTTCGCTGCTCGTTTCCTAAACTTGGACTCGTGCAATAATTGTCGACTTCTGACACTTGTTTTTTAATATACTATTCTAATGAAGGTATTGTTTTGTAACCGCGTTTAAATGCGTTAGCGAGTTTCCAGACGCTGTTATCATGTGTACCTAATTGTTCGAGTTTATTTTACCATTTTTGGTTATGGAAAACGTGTTATGAGGACTTATTGGAAATTTTCGTGTATTAAATGTGAAACTTAGACATGGAAAGCCTAAATTCATATTCCTGCATCCAGAAGGAGAACATAAAAATTGTGCAGTTTGTTCTAACAGAAAAATATATGAAAGAAGTGAAGAAACTACCTTCTATTGTGAAACATGTGACCGAAAACCTAGTCTACAAACTGGAAACTTTTTCAAGGCTTATCACACTCTTCAATATTAGAAAATTCAAGAAACCATTAATCAATATATTTATATTATAAATCTATGAATACAATGTGGGTGCCGCTAAGACTCAAAAACGAGTCCCGGTAGGATCAAGGGAGTTATATGGTGTGGTAGTCGTCTATCTCCCATCCATGAAAAAGGTTTCCGTTTTCGGTGAATGGTTCCAGATTATTGTTGAATCAGATCTCTAAAATCCTTCATACCAGAGGCAGCAAGATTTTCAATTACATAATCCATTTTCAAAAAGTATAAGCATCATATATTTTTTTAACATTAAGGTTGTTATTTTCCGTTTTATTTTAAAAATATCAACCTTCTGAATGTTTGTTTCATACAAGACACGCGTTACAAGGAAAAATACTTTACAATCGATTATAAAACCTCGATAAACAGACAATAAAGACAAAAGCAAAAAAAAAACAACATATGTTTATTATTATTATTATTTTTAACGTTTTATTAAATACTAAGTAAACAAATCACATTTGAATATTCATTGAAGCACGGTTATATCTACACGAATCTTTGTCAGCTTTCCAAAGCAAAATGCATAGAATTCTGTTAATTTGTGTGATAATTTCTATTAAATCAAATATTAGTGGGAGTACTACACCAACAGAAAGCTCTGATATTGGACTAACAGCTGTGAGTTTATTTCTCCTTAATCTTACATTATAAATTGAAAATTAAACGATTATAGGAGCAAATTATCAAAAAATATGGATATCCTTTTGAAGAACATACAATACAAACCAGTGATGGTTACCTATTGACATTACATCGTATCCCTTATGGTGTTAAGAATAATAATACAGAAAAACCACGTCCTGCTGTCTTAATAATGCATGGATTCATTGGTGGGTCAATTGATTTTGTAATTATGGGTCCAGAAAAGGCTCTCAGTTTCTTATTAGCCGATGCTGGATATGATGTTTGGTTAGGAAATCAACGTGGAAATACATGGTCACGGAAACATATAGAAATCGATCCGGATAAGGAGAATGCAAAATTTTTCAATTTTAGGTAGAATTTACAGTTAAATAGTCAAGAAATTTTCTGGTCATATTTTTTTCTATAGTTTGCATGAAATTGGTACATTGGATCTACCAGCAAAAATTGATTATATTCTAGCAACTACAAAGCAAGATAGTCTATTTTATATTGGATATTCACAAGGAACAACTGCTGTTTTTATTTTATTATCAACAACACCGGAATATAATGCTAAAATTAAAATGGTAGCAGCTTTAGCTCCACTTGCTTATTCTAAACATCCTGTTTCTCCTCTTTTAACAATTTTTGATGGAAAATACGACCTTTTGACTGTAGCTTTATTTTATATTTATACAGAATATTAATATAAAATTTACAATATTTTTTTTCTTTTAGAAAATTATAAATTTTTTTAGTTCATATGAGTTCTTGCCAAATCATTCAATTACTGTACGCTCAATTAATGTTCTCTGTTCAGTATCAATTCTGAAAGAAGTATGTGCATTGGGTATTTACATTATAGCAGGATTGGATCATCCTGAATTAGATCGAGTAAATCAATTATTAAAAGTTTTAATAATAGCAACAATAATGTCTCACAACATTTTCAGGATTTTCTTCGTGTAGCTACTACAAATTATCCAGCTGGAGCTGCAACAAAACAATTATTGCATTATTTTCAGAGATGTCAGTCTGATAAGTTTTCATACTACGATCATGGTTCTGCTGGAAATTTAGAAGCTTATGGACAAGCAGAACCACCAGTTTATAATTTATCTAAAATTACAACACCTGTATTTTTACATTATGGAGAAAATGACCAATTTATATCCACTAAGGTACTTTGGAAGGAACAATACTAAATTTTATTAGAAAACCATAAGTCCATCGCAAATTGTGGTTTATTTAATTAATAAATAAATAAAATTAAAATACTAAATCTAACAACATATTGAGATTGAAAACTTAATTGTTTATCAAAAATTATGAAAAGTTAATTTACAATTTTTCAGAATTGATTTTCATAACTAATTCTTTATCTGATGATTATATATTTTTGTGGTTAGATTTCGAGTTTTAATTTTATTTATTTATTGGTAATAAATTTTGTTTTAAATACAGGATGTTGAGAGATTAGCTGAAGAATTACCTAACGCTCAGATGAAGTTAGTACCACGATCGACATTTGATCATATGGATTTTATATGGGCAACTAATATTGTGGAACTTTTGAATAATGATATCATTTCTGAAATTGAATCATTTACTTGAACATATTTGATCTATAACTTGAATAAGATTTAAAGGGAAAATGGGCGTTGTATTATTCATATTAAATAAATGATTAATATTTAAATTTGTTTTCATCATACAAAGCAAGTAGGATTAGAAGGTTTAGAACGGAGAATTTTGATCCGGAAGATGAAGAACGCAGTGGCTGCCCATTCACTATGGGTCCGAATCTAATCAGAGCCTGGGTTGATGAAAATCCACGATATACTGTTCAAAAATTGGCAGATATTTTAAACATTTCGCGAACACCGGGGCATAATAATCTTACAAAGATCGATTACGTCAATCGTTCTATAGTATGGGTTCCGAACCAGTTGACCGTATTTCGAAATGTGATTTGCACCACTAATCATTTGAAAATAATGTTAAGGCTCGTCTTCACACGGACACATCTAGCTGTCGACATGCTGACTGAATCAAATTTCTAGCATAGGTGGCAGCACAGGTCAGCTGATGTTAATACTGTCCTTATACCCGAGTAACACAGCCAACGCCAGCAATTTGTTCCATGAGATGTGGTAAACGAATAAACATCAAAGAAATGTTGCAAATAATCTGTCTGCTGTATAATTGTAAAAAATCTATAATTCTTGGTGTGTCATCTACAGTAAACAAAATACATACGAGACACACAATAAAGCCGCGTTGACATCTAACGAACGAACGCAAACGAGTGCAAACAAACGTCGAAAACAGCGATCCACTGGTTGTCGGTACTTCAAAGAAAAAATTCGTTCGCATTCGTTCACGTTTGCATCGTGCGGACGGGAAATAGGAATTAGAAGCTAGTTGAAAACATGCGAATGCAAAGACATTCTACTACTTCTGTTTGCGTATGACATTCGCATTCGTTTACATTTGTTTGTATTTGTGGATTTGTTCGCATTCGTTCGTTAAATGTGGACGCAGCTTTATAGCGCAAATTTGCGCAGCGTGTAGACAGTATACGCAAACATTATTTCAAGTATTGCTAGCAATGCTTGCAGCATATTGCTGGCTAAGAGTGTCTATGTACAATTTGAACGTTTATTTGAACGTTATGTTCGTTTCATCTATATTTTCCCTTGCTTATTATTAGTTTATATTGAGGTGTTTATAGGAACGTTCGGCTTTACAATTGTTGCCGACAGAATATAAGTTACCTATACAGAGTTATAAATATTCCAATTCAGTAAATATATTTAAAAAAGACAGAACTTACACCTCAGAACAGCTGATTGGAGCTATCAGACTTTTAAAAGAAAATCACGTAAGTAACAGTGATTATTGAAAAAGTAACAAAAAAACTTTTAGCAATCTCCAAAAGTATCTAAGATGCAGAGAAACTCCAAAATCTTCGCTCCAAAAGAGCAAAAACAAATTAAAAAATGTAACAACCTTCTTTAGCAACTCGAATCAATGCATCTATTGTTTATCTTGAAACGAAAACGAATGAATAAACAAATTATGAATGATGCTGATGTACCATTCATAAGTGCTTGAATACACATCGCGTGATTCTCTTGTTTTACCTATCTTAGATCATCACGGAACCCATGAAAGCCTGGAGGCATGTACTCGTCATTTATGCACCATTGCACCATTTAGACCTGATACTAGCTAAATTGACTCTATAACTATGGAACTACAAACAAGAAACGAAAACATTCAGAAATTTAATATGAGTTCGCGCAACGGCTAAACGGTGTCATTGGAGAGTTCGAATAATTTTTCCCTAAATTGTCACGCTTTTTGGAACATCATCTATTGAACCTGTGAAAAGCAATAGTCGAGTGTAAACCACTTAAACAGTGTGACGTTGCAGTTAATAAGACTGAAAACTGATATTTTATCGATATATGTATATCAATAAAAAAATGAGAGCTCAAACAAATCGTACGTTTTGACGGGCCAGGGCGGGCTGCTTCACGTCGCATTGCAAAAATTCTCCTGTTCGGCAATCCACTGATGTGGCCACTGCGGCCGTAGATTTCTAAAATGCTATGTGACGCAATGTGATCCGGCATAATGTGAGCTGACCTTTACAGTTTTTCCATTATAACAAGTTGGCGATTTTATCAAATTTGTCATTAATAGCAATATGGATCCAAAACATAAAAAAATTATAAAAGAATTTAAAAAATCCAATTTCGATCCAATATCACTGTTAGAACATATTGTTGCTACAACATTAGATGAAGATTTAATGGAAAAATTCAAATTATCCACAAATAAACGAAAAGTATTACGTAATTTCCAATGTCAGTACTTTAAAACAAGACAAATTAACGAATATAAACAACCTACAATTGAATTATATCCAGAAATACCATTTAAAAATACGAGTCATGAAGATCAACGGAATTATGCACGAAAATGTCCACAAAATACTTTGAAAGCTTTCCCTGAAAAAACAATTTTAACATTGATTTCTGTTATTGATTTGAAAATTAAATTTCCAGAAATTGTTGATGAAATTCTCAGCGAAACACGGGATGAATTTGTTAAAATCCTTCATAATATTAGTGTTAATTGTAAAATTTTACCAATGGCAAATGAAGAAGGCTTAATAGTTTTACAGCCACCAAAATTTACAGGAAAGACCACAAAAGATCCTGTTTTTCTTACAAATCGGTGTAAATTGAAACAAAAGTGGAAATTACATCATAATTTGGTGCGTAATGTTGTAGAACAATGTGAAAATATTCTACCAGAGGTTTTATTTAATTTAACAACATATCAACTAGAATCTTACAATTTCATCAATTTATGTGAGAAATTTAAAGAAGATCTTCGCAATAGTTTGATTATTTTAAACAAACTCTATAAACAGATTTTGGTATTGATTGATGAAAGTCAAAATTGTAATCAAGAGATTCTAGAAATTTGTAATGGAATCCTTACAGCCTATTTAATTAAGACTTTAACGAATACAATTAATCATCTTGTTGATTGTACAACAACAGTAGATTCACTACCATATGTTGAATTCAATTTAATATTTGACAATTGTTTAACAACTGAACCAAGTATTGATAAAGTTATTGGTCTTTATGGTAATTTAATTTTTAAATTATCACAAATTACTGGTGATTTTCATAACTTGACAACTAAAGGTGCGTTTCAACATTTTTTTGCTATTTTACTTCTCCATTGTAACGCCCCTTTCACATTATCCAATTTTGACCGTATGGTCGACTGAATAACTATACAGCCCCGTTCATAATAATTCTGTTGCGGTAAAAAGTCGTGTGGCGTTGATTTTCACTGCAAGCGACGGCGACCGTAAAGCCGCGTCCACATCTAACGAACGAATACAAACAAATGCGAATGTCATGCGCAAACAGAAGTATAGTAAATCCAAGGACCTAATTGAGCTTTTTACTTGACAAAAATATCACTAGACAACATTGTCTACGCAAAGAAAAATAGTACCCGTTAGTGGAATTAAATTTTAATATATGTATATACTTTTGTGCATTTTATTTTTTATTGTTATTAGTCGTGGCGTATTATTGTAATTATAATGAAATATTTCGATGATGGTATTGGAATGAAATAATTAGGGGTGGACTTTATCCATCATTAAGGGAGAGATCTCGAAAAATTTTCCACTATCCTCCTCCGGGGGTTGAACCCGGGCCTCCTCTGATTTCACGGCTTGAGGTGTGCGAAGACCTCTACACCACGGAGGCGTCTACTTATCATTTTTTACAATTATTCGCCATGCAACAAACTAACTAAACATAAAATACGTCTACACGGGACACACATTGCTTGCAAGATACCTTTGATGTTTATTCATTTACCGTTCTCGCATGGACCAGATTGCAGGGGTTGACTGTGTTGCTCGGTCACGTGGGCAGCACTTAAAACTGCTGACTTGCGCTGCTACACACGCGAGAAATTTGATACAGATAGCATGTGTCCGTGTGAAGACGCGCTTTTACAATAACCCCGTTTGTCTTTGCCCAATAATGGCCTAATGGAGATACGCGTTTAGACGATGAAATCATAACAACTATCAAAAATTTTTGTTTCAGAACAATTACGTATTTCATTACCTAAGGATTTTCTTAATCTACAAAAACGGAAAATATGTAAAAACCTAACAAAATTCTACAAACCAATTTCGGATTATGTGGAATCACTTGATAAAGAATTTAAAGAAATTTATAATAGAAAAATGGAAAATTTGGATAATTTTACATTCAAATTAGGTTGTGAATTAATCGACAATTATCAGAAATATTTGAATAAAACAACCGAGATTTTAATGAAAAATAAATATTTCGATATTGGTCAATTAAATGTAACACATTGGACAATGAATTTAAAACAAACAATACAAGATCGTACTAATAAAGTGTTTTTCGATTTAACAAAATTACATCAACAGGAAAATCAATTAATTTGTAACGAATTTGAAATGATTAAACAGAAATTATTTGATATACCAAAAAATACACACAATTTGATGTTACATGGTAGATCTATGATTGCAATAAAAACAACATATTTAATTCAATTACGTGAACGTATAAAAGTATCATTGGAAAAATTAATAAAATTAATTGATTTTGGTAATTTAACAGAAGAACATATTCGTATAAATTCGATAACAATTTTATGGTTGAAAAATATTGAACCGATTATTGAAAAAGGTTCAATCAATTACGAACAATTGAAAAGTGAAGCTGAAGAGAGAATTTTCGCCAAGATCCAACAAGTTAATCAAAATTTAAATGATTTATATACGAAATTCAATTGTTTAAATTCAATGAAAGATTTTGATAATGTTCATCAATATATACAACAAATCAATAATTATAAATATAAATTACGTAACATTTACAATGATATCAATTGGATCAATTCAGAAGAGAAGATTTTGAATTATCGTAAAACCAATTTTGAAAAATTCAATAAAATAATAAATTTCTTATGTCCATTTGTTGATTTGTTAAAAATTTGTTTAAATATAACAAGAAAAATTAACGTATGGCTTTATGGACAATTTGAATTTTTAAATAGTGAAGAAGCTAAAGATTTTCTTGAATCAACAAATAATGAATTGATGAAAATTGAACGAAAATACCGTGAACAATTACGACAACAAGAACCCGATCTACGATTTGATGGTTTTATTGATAATCCAGATATAGAAAAATGGCCAACACCATTGAAATTAATTCAAATTGGTATAGATAAATTGGAAGATTTCGAACCGTATTTGAGGTGGATGAAAGTTTGGTGTAATGATGCTTTAACAAAAGAACATTGGAAAGAAATGTCGGAAATTGCTGGTATTGATCTAACACCAACAGCTGGTACAACATTAAAGAAATTAATTGATCTAAATTTAACAGATATTGAAAAATATGAAATTGTCAGTAATAATGCTAAAAAACAGTAAGAATTAATTGTTTATTTTGATTATGATTTCATCCGATCCCGATGTTCATTTAATTCATGGCTAATCCTTCCAAATAACCAATCAGTCAGTAATAATTAAAAAGAATGGGACCCCTAATAGGCTGCCGCCTACTCTGCCTAATTGTTAATCCGGCACTGGACACGGATAGTATCGGTAAGATTAACTAACAAGGAGAGGGCACGATCTGGTAAACTCAGATTGCGATTAGACTCCGTGTGGTGGTAGGTTATCCTTAAGGGGTAATCATATCAAAATATCAGGACGCACTATCCAGCCAATTTCGAAAAAAATGCATTCATAGTTTTCATAGCCATTTATATACATTAAAATACGTAAAACAGGTAATTAGTTGACTGGCGAATACAGTGGCGCGTTGAGGTCTGCGGTTCCAATTCTCGCAACGAACACACTTTTTTTCTCATCAAAGCATGTTTTCCATACATTTTATTTACAAAATAAGTTAAAATGGAACAAACGTAAGTTGTGTATATTTTTTGCTTAACAGAAAAACAAACGCTAATGAAAAGGCAATTAATGAGTGACAGAAATTGCTCATATTGTATACTTTACTCAGTTCTTTACTTTTATCAACGTCTGCCAAACGATTAAATCATTTAAAAATTACTGCCACCAGCTCCCTAACTATAAGTCTTCTCGGGCAAATAATCAAAAAACAAAATACCAAAATATTTACAATTACTGTTGTCGGATTTGTATATCATGGCTATACGTAGTCACTTTTCGGGTGTGCAAAATCAGATTTATTCTATTTATCAATTTGAAGCTGAATTTTGCAACGGTTAGAGGTGTATTTGTTTAAAAACGGTTTAAAATGAAACTGTCAGAAAATAAAAGTTATTGCTGGTCCTTTTGGAATTCAAACTATGATTTCTGAAGAATCAGTGTACACCGAAACATCAAAATTAAGGTTAAAGGATGCAATTGTGTATTTCGAAAGATTGCTTGCAGAAAATAATTTCATTGCGTCAAAGTCTTCTGCTAAAATTAGTGAGGAAGCCATGCTTATAGGACAAGAACTCTATCAAAACTCAATAGAAATGCTGGGTGCGAAGACGATCGTAAATGAAGACGATCTCATTCATATTGATGAAATATGCGAAGAAAAGACTTTTGATGAAGTTGAAAACTGTTCATCAGAAGAGTACGAACCAGAAGACAAAAAAAAAAAAACATAGAGCATATACCTTTAGATTATAAAATCAAAACAGTTAACATTGCTAAAGCACATCCTACATGGAAAGTGCTTTTTGTTATTCCATTGAAATATCTTTATATTTATGTTTAATTTAAAAAAAATTTTCTTTAAATAAAATGAGAAAAAAAATTATTCGTTGCGAGCAATGAACCGCAGACCTCAGGACAGAAAGCCAATACGCTACTGTATTCGTCAGTCAAGTAACCGTTTAGTTTACGTATTTCAATGTATATAAATGGCTATGAGAACTTTGAATGCTTTTTTTTTGAAATTGGCAGGATAGTGCGTCCTAATATTTTGGTATAATTACCCCTTAAGGATAAACTACCACCACACGGAATTTAATCGCAATCTGAATTTACCAGACCGTGCCCTCTCCTTGTAAAATGGAACGGACATCGGTGTCCGCGGAGACACGTTGAACCTGTTAAAGTGACTATTATTAAATACACATATAAATGTGGTTTATTGTAATATTAGGATAGTTACATCTCTATATAACCAAGATACATTATTTTACATTTGAATATACATAATACTTGTACAGGAATCCCATTTAAATTGCACATTCACATTTGTATGAATTATTTCACAATTATTTTTTAACAATTAAGGCTTATCTGGAGTAAATGAGACACCTGTATATGGGTATAATTATGATAATCGTATTAATTAAAATTTTGACCAAAATTTACACATTATAGGATATCCGATTTGAATCAAAACCGGCAAGATTCAAAGTATACACATATAGAAAATATATGTTTTTCCTTTTATAATAAAAAAAATATATATACCTAGTAGAAATTGTAAATATTGTACATTAAAGCAAATAATAATAATAATAATAATAGAATTGAAGCAATTTAACATAAATCAGTAACTCTACTCGAATCGTTTTAATGTTTCTTCTAAATTACTAACAATATTTTTATAAAAATTAACTTCTTCTTGTATAAATGATTTCATAGCTTGTCGGAATTCAGTCTTCATTTCATTTTGGAAATGTTCTAATTCAGCAAATACAGCATATGTTAATACATCTGTACGTTTTCTAACATCATTCAATTGTGTATGTTGTAATTGGCCACGTTCACATTCTTTCTTTTTTTGTTCAGCATGTTTTTGCATTGTAAATATATCAGGAAATGAATTTGTTATACCACGATATAGATATAATTTATCAGCTAATGGTCGCCAATCAATATTTGCTTGTTCTTCATATAATTTACCAATTGTTGTATATGTTGTACCAATACGTTTTATATCATTTGATAAATTTGAAAACATACCTTTATCGGCAATTTCAAATGATGAACCTAATGCAAAAAAACATTCACCAATTTTCATAAATTCCCTTTTATACATTGTTTCGCATTTCTTTTGTTGTTCAATTACCATTTGCATCATTTGTTTTATACTTTGATCAACATGATTTATATAATTTATATTAATATCCATTTTATTATCAATTGTTGATTGTAATAGATCTTTATCGGGTGCATCAATACATAAACAAAAATTCGCACCAACTAATTGATCTTTTTCAGCTTTACGTTTACCATCTTTCCATTGTTTCTCATCTGTACATGTTAAAAAATGATGCCATACTTCACATATTGACATTACTGGATGTCTACATACATAATTTACAAATTCTTGTAATTGTACACGACGATGTTCAATAAAATGTTCCTCATAACGGCCGGATATTTGTTTATCTGGTAATGGTGGTATTGCTAATATATTAAATTTCTCTGATAAACGATTATGTAACCAATCGAAATGTTTATAACGACGTGATACTTCAATACCGGTGAATGATGGTGTTAATTGATATGCAATAAATGATTTTAAACCGCCCATTTTTGTTGCTTTCTTCGGTGATGTTACTTGTACTGTATATGGATTCTTTATTATTTGCCATTGATGTAAATTATCATTTTCACGAATTATTTGAATTCTACCAGGATTCGGATATTCTCTTAATGTACCTAAACAATACCAACAAAAAAAAATATAGTTTTCAAGCTTAAAACTTAAAGTAACTGTACTATTATAATAAAAATATATCCTAATGTTCCGCAGTGGGTGTGTCCAGATGTACTTTCGACAGTTGTCATATAACCGCCAATAGTATTCAATTTTTCAAAATTGGCGGGAAAATTAAAACACTCACTAGCATCGAAAACACATTCAAAACAATGTCATGTGTAAAAGCTGAATACTATTGGCTATTATGCTACTTGCTCCACCTCACTAGACAACTGTCAAAATTGATATTCCGCCCCCTACGGAACATTATAAATTGAACAAACTGTACCTAAAATGTAACTTTCTAATCCAGACTTAACATAAGTGGAAAATCGATTTAAACTCTTCTTAGTTACTGTTCCTTTATTATCAACACTATAACTAGCTTCTGATACATTATCAAGATTTGATGCATTATTACCACCATTATAATTATATTGATTTTGATTTAATTCATTACTATAGATCTGTTGGTGCTCTTTCTGTTGATAATTATTTGGTATTTCACTATAAGCATCCTCATTATCCCATTCATCATCCCAATCATCATCATTACTATGTTGTTGTTGTTGTTGTTGTTGATTGAATAAATGATTATCATCGCCCCAATCACTAGGTAATGTTGGTGGTGGTATATTCGGTGGTCCAACATTTTCAACAATACGTTCAACATAAGCTTCAGGAAAGAGACCGGATTCTTTACGATTATTTATACCTTCCCACCATCCTTCACCAATATCTGTACGTGTTACTGATAAGATTTCACCAGCTTGTATTGTTATTTCGGCTGTATTTGGTTCACCCTCGAAATCATATAATGCACGAACTTTGAAAAGCACCATTATTTTTATTTTATTTTTTTAGTTTTGTTTTATAATGAAACTGGGTAGAAACTGTATATTTATCTTTAATTAAGTGATAATGAAGTAACTGATAAGAAAAATAAATAATGAGGCACTTTTTTTGTTATTATTATTCAAAAAAAATATCTATAAAGTTATTGTGAATAATCCAAATTGACACGTCTGACACATGACAGTTAAATGACAAATGACAGCTGTTTATCTTTATGTAGAGCTTGAGCACATCATACAAAACCGAAATTTATTATAATTTATCGTTAAAAAAATATATAAAATTCTAATTTTATCAGAATATTCAATTTTCAACAAACATATTTGCTTGATTTTGTGTCGTTTTTATTAGAAATTTTTATTAATTTTTTAAAGATTGTAACCATTTTACATGGGAGAAGCTCTATACTAACATGGCAACAGTTTTAATAATTGCGGGAAATTTGAAATAATTGATTTCAATGAGTAATGTATGGTTGTATGATTCACTCAATTAATATCCGTCCGTTATCATAAAGGCTTTTGACTTTTTTTAATTGGACAAAGTCTTCTATTAAATTAAATAAACCCAACAGAATTTAACGATAAATTTTAATGTTAATGTAGTTCTTTTGATTGTTACTATTTTTAACAAAATCGTAAATTTTTAGATATTTCTTAAATAAGGGAAAAATTAAAGTATTTGTAGAGTGTATAATAAACTGTTGATTCAAATAAAATTGCAGAATTAAAATCAGGAGCGTATTTGGTTGTAATGCCGCCCTAGGCCCTTTCTGATGTGCCGCACTTCTTATAATGTCAAATCATACATACAGGTTGAGACATTTCATCTAGGAACGTAGGAGCTTTCTAATAGCCTTAATTCTATTGACACCCAACGATTGCAAATTGTCATAGGCTTTTTGCAGGTCAACAAACACTAAACAATCAACAGATCGATCAAGTGTTTCCGATTATTTTCTCTAAGATTTCTTTAAAAGAGACAAGACTGTCTGTCCTAAGCCCATTCAGCTCTTCGGATTTCTCAGTGTTTACATAGAACTAAATATACAAATAAAGATACACGGTCCAGCCTAATGAGAATGGAATAATGGAATTACTCTGCAATCGTGTACTGTATATGTACAGACCGGTCGGCTGGAGTATGTGTAGCACTGTATCAGTTCTATTTGTCTAATTACGCATGTTGTTTTTTTTTACTTTCACTTTCTAATTGAAGTAATTTACTTCCCAGGGTCCGATGTAAAAGGTATTCAAATTTTCTTCAAAGGACCTCGGGATCGCGAATGAGGAAGGAGGATTAAGGTCGAATCTGTACCGAAGGCCAGGAATGCACAGCTTTTTTTCAAATCAGGGGCTTATATAGAGCGCGAAATTTAACGGTTTTGTTTTAATTTCATTGTGTTTCTACCTTTAGGTGTTTTTGATTGAATTATAAGAAATAAATACTCGTAGGTATATGTATTTATTAAGCTTACAGCTGTAGAATGTTTATCAAAGATACATATAAGATTTTATGCATAGTTGTGAATGAATTAGTTAATTAATAGAGTTATTAGTGAATTAAAATCAATAATTTAATTGAATGATAACGTATTAGATAAAAAAAAAATATATTATCACCAACAATGTTAAAGTGCAAAAGGACGGACTGTATTTTTGTTTATTCGTACAATTTATTTGTTCAATTAATCTCTACGTAGTTGCCTTTTTCAATTTATAAATAAATAAGTAATTAAATTTTAGTTATGGTGTCTAAAAAGACCTTATTTTTCTCATTTACAACAACAATTATTGCTATTTTTATAAGAAATCATTTAAAAATTAATTATTCGCAACAATTAAATGTTGTAAGTATCTAAATTGCAATAAAAATTTTTTTTCTATTATTTTAATTAATCTCTAGGCTCAGTTAATACAATTTTTCGGTTATCAATTAGAAATCCATCGAATAATTACTGATGATGGTTACATTCTAACATTACATCGTATACCATCAAATCAAACAAATCGTATACCAATCCTTTTCATGCACGGTTTTGTAAACAGTGCAGCTGAATTTGTCAATTTAGGTCCTGGTAAAGCGTTAAGTCTTTTATTAGCTGATCATGGGTACGATATTTGGTTAGCTAATTCTCGTGGTACAACATGGTCCAGACAACATACAACTCTAAATCCTGATTGTGATAGTGAATATTGGAATTTTAGGTAAATTATAATCGGTTTCCTATCAATGTTTGTATGGATTTTTTTATTGTTTTCCTATAGTTTCCATGAAGTTGGTATTTATGATTTACCAAAGATGATTGATTATATTTTGGAAACTACAAATAAAACACATTTACATTATATTGGTTATTCACAAGGTTGTTCTGCATTTTTTGTTATGGCTTCGGAATTACCTGAATATAGTAAGAAAATTAAATTGATGACAGCATTAGCACCTGCAGTTTATATTGATAATCCTCAAAGTCCATTGCTTAAAATTTCCGTAAAAATTCGAAAATTATTAGAGGTACCTCTAGAAAATTAAAAAATATAAATCTCTAAATTTACAATTACTGAATAATTTACAAATCAGATGTTTATAATGTTTTGATAACGAAATTTATTAGAACAAATCGAATTTCACCTAATTTTTGTCTAAATTACAGAAATATTCACAATATTGACGTAAACGTTGCACTATTATCAAATTTTCAGGTATTAATATATATATTTAACATACATGAATCGTTTGCAAAAGGTGGATTTGCTGATTTGTATTTAAAAGGCATCTGTCAGGAAGATACAATTTTAATTCATCTTTGTTTACATCAGTTCTTTATAATACATGGCTATAGTGAAGAACAAGTTAACATAGTAATGGAAATAAAGTGCAAATAATTTAAAATGATAACAACAATAATGATTTTAGACAATTCTACCAACGATTCTATCGAATTTACCAGCAGGAATCTCAACGAAACACATCCGTCACACATTACAACTAATGGATTCTGGACGATTTGAACAGTTTGATTTTGGTCTGGAAGAAAATTGTAAATATTACGGTAATTCAACACCACCAAGTTATGATTTAACAAAAATTCAAACACCAATTGCTATCTATTATAGTACGAATGATTGGATAATATTAGCACAAGTGAGTTATATGACTTTTGAAAGAAAAAAAAAATAAAACGTTTAAGGCCCTGTTCAGACACGGCGGAATCGGTGCGGTTGGAACCGCGTGAAAATCGATAGCTGTTCAGGCACGGCGGTAACCGCGCTGGTATACAAGCGCCATCGAAGCTACATTTCAGTCAATCAGTATGGTGGCATACGTCTTCAACATGCGGCAACCGCCTTGCAATTGAACGACCTGATTGCATCCTGTGGTAATACAATCGCGTTATGTCCGCGCAAATCTGTTTTCCTGCAGTTGATTCGCGGATCCTCAGTTCGTTCGGACAAATGTGAAGAACTAGGTAGATGGATGCAGTCCGTGCGGTTTCCGCCGTGTCTGAACCAAGGAGGTTATAAGTATACTTATAACCTCCTTGGTCTGAACAGGGTCTTAGATTTGTTATAAATAATGACATGCATTAATTTTGATATCTTCCATTGTGTTACAGAATATTAAAAAATTATCAAAAGTATTATCAAATATTGTAAAAATGTATCAAGTACCATCAAATAGTTTTAATCATAACGACTTCCTGCATGCCAATGATGTTGTTCAATTATTATACAAAAGTGTAATTGAAGAAATATTTAAGTATTAATTTAGAAATTATTTTGTTGATTCATCGTCATTTATAGCTTAATCAACAATTTTTTTTTTGTTATTATCAATTCAATTAAATTGTAAATAAGAAAAAAAACAAAAGTACAAAGTTTATATTTATTACCTATACAGCATACGGCAGCAAAATGGGTATATAGGGAAAATCATTAGCATCATCCACTTTTATGAAGAAACAATGGGCAGCTAGAAATGTTGTTGACGCCACACATCACTCATCTTTAGTATCGATATTTATTTGATACAATTGCATAGAAATTTGCCACAGTAGGTATTTTAAGGAAAATTTCGTAATGCTGCTGATGCTCCTGACAAATGCCGATCACTTATTACAAAACATCGATCACGTATAGAACATTTTTTTACATATGAAAGAGAGATATTCTTCTATTTCTGGCTGACCATTTTCTCTTTGCATCATTTTAACTCAAATGGAAGATATGAGGGTGGGTAGTGTTAGTGCACTTACCTATGTAGCTATTTTACCGCATACTGCATACCTACGTATCAGTTCAGGAAATTCTTATAAAATAGTATATTGTAATACAAGTGCGGTAAGTCCGTCTTACAATGCTAGTGTGATAGTTGTAAGAAGGACTTAACGCACGTGTATTACACATTATTTTTCGTATGATCGAATTATTTTACGAATAGTCCTTCATATTTCAAACATTGGTAATAACATTATCGAATTTACTTACCGCACATGTGCTGTTATGATATTACTTACCGCGTATGTTTTATTAGTTTCCATAGAAACCTTACTTACAGTTCTGCGTTTTGCAGTGTGTTTTATTGGTTTCTATAGAAACCACCCACAATATTGTAAATTCAACTTTCAGTATCTATCAACAACGTTTGTAAATACATAAAAACGCACGATCATACGAAAACCTATAAATATACAGAAAAACCTCGATTACTGCGGTTTTAGATTTATCACGTTATAATTTGGTACCAAAAATCCAATTATTGTGCACCAAATTCGAATTATGACTATCTTAAAAGATTTGAATAAAAAGATACCGATGTTATCAGTAACAAAACTAATAAGAAAGGTTAGGTAGGTGTCCCCCTCCGATTTTGTTCATTTTCACATATATTGTAGTATTCGAAAAAATAAGCGACCCGTATTTTTTTTATATCGGCGGAGATTTGGTTTTAAGGGGTGAAACCATATAAATATTGGATTTTCATAAAATTTTAGGGGTGTAAGATATTATGCGTCATGGAAAATCTTATGTAAAGTACTTCTTCGGGTGGATTGATTTCTTGAGGGTGAACTACCCTCTTGTTGATTTTTTTCGGCACTTATAATAGATATACATTAGTTACTGGCAAGCCCGTAGATACTCGAATGATGGCCAATTTTTGTTTTGTCTGAACCCGTAGTTACTTTTTGTGAAAACATCCCTTAAACGTATCAGAAGTCGAATAATTACAGACAATTACATTCTTTTGTTTTTGATGTCCTTAAGGGTAATATAGTAATGAAATCACCATAGTAGTTATATAATACCGATCCTAATCCACTTTTGAATTTTGGTGGATGCACCAGGGTACTTTCCCGCGCAAAGTGGATTAGAATCGCAGCGTACGCGTAGCGCCACGATCAAATTTTCAAACTTTACGCCTGTAAATGTCCTGGCGCATCCACCAAAATTGGAAAGTGGATAAGGATCGGCATTATATAACTACGCACCATATTTGATAAATAGTTTACTACCCCCATGTTTCAATACCACCCCTATACAATCTTTAACATAGGTCCACAAATTATATCAATTATATCAAAATTTTGAAATTACTGTAAATTTGTTGTAATTATTTAATTGAAAATAATTAATGTCCATTACACAGTACCTACTTGTTGAACTCGATAGAATTGGAAGAAATACAAAATGTGGTTGGAAACAATTATTTACACACAACATGCTTCGAACAGGGGTGGTAGTCTTCAAAGAGATGCTTTAAGCATAATGACTTTAGGAATGCAAAATCTACAGAATTTCTGAATTCATTAGATCATTTTTAGATACCTACGTAACCGTAACCATTTAGAATTGTTCAGTTACAGCATATTTATGAATTTGAGAATTTTTATTTATTATAATCTTGTTTAAGTTTAGGGGTGGTTTATCCTCTATTAAAATTTATATAGAATTGAAAAAAATGTTGGAAAAATATTTCTATCATCACATAATTTGGAAGATAATAACTATTTGTGTTACAAATATATAATTTTTTTATCAGTTGTGCATGAATTAAAGAGCAAACTACAGTCAATGTTAGTCAAAACACCGGCTTCCAGTTTGCGAGACAAAATGTTACGCTACTAACTAAGAACAACTCTTGAAACTAGGTTGCAATTTTATATACACAAGCAACTTGTTAATCTGGAAAACTTCAAAATCGATTTTCTCAAGTTTTGCTGAAAAGCGCGCCTTCAAGAACTTAATTCCTGTAAATATGAGACAAAACAAACATCCGCACGTTTGAAGGTCTCCTTGTCAGTCAATCACTACTGCTTGATGCATATTTTATTGTAGTACAAAGTGAGAAAATAGAATTTGCATTAAAGGTGCATCGGCGCATCCACCATTTACAAGGTCAATTTTATTCCAACATGTGAAAATTGAACAACATAAAGCAAAATCACACAATTATAAACCGATCAATCGAGATTTGCAGACAAGCGATTCCCATCGAGCTGGACATCGGCAAAACAAAAAAAAAACCTTGGTATGAGATGAAATTAATTAAACTTGAACAAAATCGAAAATATAATGTTTCGCTTGACAATTGTAATTGAGTTGCTCAAAACCCGCTATTTAAATCGGAAAGTCTCTCAATTCAACAGTCTGTTATGAATTTAAATTTTCCGATTTCTCCGCTGTTTCTGAGCACTGCAATTTCTTACATTTTAGGGTTTTATATTTCATATAGTGCTCAGTTATATAACCAAAACACCAAGAATTATAAGATTTTTACAATTATTCGCCAGGCAACAAACTAACTAACCATAAAATACGTCTACACGGACACACATTGCTTACAACATTCCGTATTGATGTTTATTCATTTAACGCTCTCGCATGGAACAGATTGCAGGTGTTGACTGTGTTGCTCGGGCGCGTGGGCAGCTCTCAAAGCTGCTGAATTGTGGTGCTACCCACGCGAGCATGTGTCCGTGTGGAGACGCGCCTTAACGGCGAGAAACTGCTGTGATAAAGAGTTGAACTTTTTTGCTCCCGCATGTTTGTTAGAATAACTTGAAAGGTGTACTTTAGAGTAGACGGAAGTATAATGTGACGTAAATTTAAAATTTACACCTTAGGTTTAAGTGAATGATGTAATTTCAGAAACGATACCATATTGTTCAAAAGTTTCTCTAGATTGATTGTTTTTAGATCTTATAACGTCAGAAAATATTATTTTAGTTTTCTGAATAAAAAAACAACTGCAAATTAGGTATAAAGATTTATTCCATTTGAACGGTACAACATTCATTCTAACGATAAATCTTGTTTACGCCAAAATAGAAGCATGTTTAGGTAAACGATTTAATTTCAGAAACAACGTCATTGTTTAAAAGTTTTACAATATCAATGGCCCACAAATGGTCCATATGATTAAATGTTGACAATGGTACTAACTTCAATTGAGCATTAGGTAACTCTTCAGCTAATCGTTTAACATCCTGCATTTAAAACAAATTACCCGTTTTCTTGTTATACTCATACAATACTGAAGAAAAAAGGAAAGAAACAATTACCTTAAACGATACAAGATAATCGTTTTGTGAATAATGTAAAATTGAACGTGTGGTAATTTGTGATAAATTGTAAATTGGTGGTTTTGTTTGCCCATAAACTTCTAAATTTCCTTCAATACCAAAATCATAGAACATAAATCTATCAGTTGTATGTATCTGTGAGTAATGTAATAGTTGTTTGATTGAACCACCAGCTGGACAGTTTGTAGTAATTACAGGAAGGAAATTCTAAAAATCGGTTATTATTATTACTATTGTTATTATTATTAATATTATTCCTTACTCTATCAATTTGAGGTGAATCGAAGCCTGCTAAAAGGAAAAGACTAAATGCACATACTTCTCTAAGAACTGGTACTGAACAGACATTGTGGATTAAACGTGCCGTAAATGAATAATGTGGCATGAATTCATATAAATTAAAAATTGGTATCAATTTCTAAAATAATTAATTTTAGCTGTGTAAGAATTTTCCATCAAAAAATAGTAAATTTACAGTAATGAAGTCATAATTGTAGCTAATAACTTTCAAAATAATAGATACGGAATATGTAAGATAAGCAATTGGAGCTAAATGTAATGCCATTTTGATTTTATCATTATATTCAGGTCTTGTTGATAATAAAACAAAACCAGTAGTTGTTCCTTGTGAATGTCCAATATAAAATAGACTATCTTGTTGTGTAATTGCTAAAATATAATCAATTTTTGCTGGTAGATCCAATATACCAATTTCATGAAAACTGTAACAAAATTAATAACCGACAAAATATTTTGCATTAGATATAGTTACCTAAAATTGAAAAATTTTTCAGTTTCCTTATCAGGATCGATATTCACATGTCGTCGTGACCATGTATTACCACGATAATTTCCCAACCAAACATCATATCCAGCATCAGCTAATAAAAAACTGATAGCTTCCTCTGGACCCTTATTGACAAAATCAGCTGAACTGCTTAGTAATCCATGCATGATCAGAATGGGTGGTCGAATTTTCTCCGTATTATTGTCTTTAATACCATATGGGATACGATGTAATGTCAACAAATAACCATCACTAGTTTCAACTGTATGGTTTTCAAAAGGATATCCATATTTTTTGATCATTTGCTCCTATAAGCATGAGAATTTTCAATTATGAAAATATTAAAATTGGAAGAAAATAGTAGAAACTTACAGGTGTTAAACCAACATTTGAATTTGGTTGGATTAAGAAAGAAGTTCCGCTGAATTGTGATTTAATCACAATTATCAGACAAATAATTTGAATTTTATGCATTTTTCGTATAGACTTAGAGACGTTTTTGTTACTTTTGTGTTGTTAATGAAGGTAATTTTGTTTTATTTTTATTTATCTAAGTAGTTATGATATTTAAGCATTTAACGCAATTTTGTAATCTAGTTTTGATAATGTAAGTTTTGTAACTTATTTGATACAAGGTAAGTAACTAGAAGGTAAGCTATTTGGAAAACATAATGATATATTGTTAAGCATCTCTGATAAAATAAAATTAAAAAAAGGTAAACTTACAGTTGTCAACCCAAAATCAGGATGGATCCTTACCATCATACTCAAGGGTACGATTACACTATCAAGTTTTGTTTGTCCAAGTTCGCTTCTTTTCACATGGGTGCGAGAAGGACGGAAACTTGAAGCACTCTCTTGAACCAAGAACTTAACCATTAACTCATCGTATATTTAAACACTTTCTGAAATTCTTGAGGGAAATTTTGTTTCATGTCCTTGTCGTACCCATGTGAAAACAATAAAGTAACTTATCAAGTTATTGACAAGTCATTCAAGAATTCATTTAACTTGACAAGTCGATATTGTCCAAAAACTTGACAATTTGTTACAAGTCGTGTATTTACATTATCAGGTTTCACTTGGTACAAGCCAACTTGAACATGCAAAACTTGATAGTGTAATCGTATCCTAAGATCAACTGAAAAGCAATTTATACATAAATTAATTGTATTTCATACCTACTGTAAAAACCAGCTTTGAATAACGTATACAGATCGAGAGATTTCATCTAGGAACATAGGACAGTCTTGAGGGTGAGCAATTTTACAAAGATTCTATTAGCCATCTCTTTTCAACCCAGGCGAAGGCTGTAACTATCTCGATTCTTATAGTTTCTCCTATGTTCCTATATGAACTGTCTCAACCTGTATATACTAATTATACGTATCTACATATGTGTACAGCTATCATAATTTTGTATACAATGTGTTTTAGTATCAATAATTGCCGTACTTTGTGTCTATCGTATCTATTAAATGAATATAAAAACATAAACAAGGTAATTTGCGAAAATATTTTCATCCCCAAAAGTGGATTAAGAGGAATTTCTCTATCAATTTATGCACAGATTATTAAAAAAAGGGAAAAAAAAGAATAAATAAATAAAATAGAAATTTCTACCCCTACCAGAATCGGCGCTGGCAGGTAAAGCGCCCTTGTGCACACGGATTTTCAGCGACTCCTATAAACGACCTTACCTCAAAATAGAATCCCTTGTTACAAAAGTACTACAATAATCACTTTATGTGAAGGACAAAAACCTACACTACATGAAAGAACTACTAATAGTGAAAACTGTACTTAATTTTGATATGATTTAAAACGTAATTTAGCACTCCCGTCTAATTGGCGCCCTTGCATAACCACTTGCGCCGGGCCTGTCCCCTACTATGTACCTACCCTACAATTCGTAAGTTATCATATGTGCCACAAACGGGATTGTAAATTAAACTAAAATTCCTTTTAGTTTAACAATAAAGTTTGACTTACTGTTGTATTTTTTTAAAATAAAAACATGCACATTAAACCGATTACAGTAAAACTCGGTTATAATGTACCCGATTTATAACGTACACTCGGTTATAAAGTACTAGATTAAACGGTCCCTGTGAACTTCCATAAACTACATTTGAAATCTTCTCTGTTATAATTAGACTCGTTTATAACGTACAGCCCGGTTATAAAGTACCAAAATATGTTTTTCTCCCGACGTTATTAATATACTCTTCTAAATAACTGTGCATGTTAAATTACAACAAATAATCGCAAAATAACCTTCTTATCACATTTTTCAATTTCTTGTAATTTAATATGGAATTGTGAGTATAATAAAAGTTATTTTGTGGCTTAAAAGTCACGCTTTGTCACGTTTATCTTTAGTATTATCCCAGCCTACATCTATTTAGTTAAGATTTCGATGTTATTGCGAAAATAGAGAATGGTGCATCCCAAGCCAAAGTGGCACGTGAAAAAAACTCCTCAAAAACAACAGTCTCATCTATATGGAAGAAGCGTGACTTATTAAATCAAGTTAGTGATCAAAAGGAAGTCCGTTAAGGAAAATGTAGTTATAGCATTATATGAATGGTTTAAAAAAAAAAAAAAAGAATGTTAAATATTCTAATCAGTGGACCACTACTAAAAGAAAAAGCAGAACACTTTGCAAAATTATTTAACGATGAACAATTTAACTGTAGTTCTGGATAGTTGGACCGATTTAAACGAAGATGTATGGAGAAGCAGCCAACGTAAATACAACAACAACATCACATTGGTTGGAAAATGTATGGCCAAATATTAGAAAGGGTTGCAACGACGCTGACATCTTTAATGGTGACGAGACAGGCTTGTTTTATAAGTGTACACCTGAATTTACACTAAAATTTAGGTGTGAAAAATGTGTAGATGACAAGCAATCGAGAGAAAGAGTTATCGTATTGTGTGTCAATATGACTGGAAGTGAGAAATGTAAATTACTAATTATTGGAAAGTTTATGAATCCGAGATATATGAAACACGTAAAAAATTTGGCCGTCAAATATACTGCTAATCCTAAGTTATGGATGATTTCTTCGATTTTTGAAAATAAGTTAAGGAACTTAGTCGGTAATTGCCCGGCACACTCAATGATAGACGATTTGAAAAACATCAAATTTTACTTCTCGCCACTAAATTGCTCTTCTATTTTACGACCTATTGAAGTCGTATTATTGTAGACACACTTTGTTGCATATTATCCACTCGCTAGAGAAAAACGAATCAGTTTTAACAAAATTAGCTTGATGGTATCAACATGTTGGCAAAATCGTGGCAACAAATATTCGAGGACACATAATTGAAAATTGTTTGGAGCATTGAGGACTTATGTCTTTGATACAGATGATGAATTACACCTTAATGAATGGATTTCAGTAACTGCTCATGCAAACAATATTGAAATAAAAGATTGGCAAGAGCCTTTACGGATGGTTCCTTGATGGTCTCTTGGGAGTACTTTATAACCGAGTTTCACTGTACTTTCAATTGACCACGAAGTCACGCAATTATTGAATACTGGTGTATTAATTCATAACTTTGCTTCTTTGAAAGATAAAAAAATAAATTCAAATACTGAAAAATTGTTTTTCATGCATATACCTTCATGGGGCCTTCCGTAACTTTGAATTTGGAAGCCCCATTTTCAGTGTTGAATTCAGATATTTTTCTCAAAGGAATACAGTTTTAGATAAAATCTTATTCAAAAATAAACCAAATAAGATGTGGAGTTGCTAGAATGGAAGTATCATAGAAAACAATAAGCAATTTGAATGAGTGCCAATAATTAGAAAGGTATTACCTAGAAAAAGAAACATGAAAATGTGCCAAATATAAAAAAAATCGTCATCTAGATAGATTAGATTATAGGGGCCGTTTGACCTCTTTTAGCCTTCCTCAACTACGACCACAGCTCCACAGCTATTGTTCTAATACTGTTCTATTTCGTGTTAATCTATTTGTCGATTCATTCTTTATATTAAGCTTACTGACAATGAGTCAATTTAAGAAAAAGCGAGATAAACAAATATTGACAATAGTGAACAATTACAGATACGATCTTATACAGGATCGCTAAACGGTATGGATACAGCTTAATATTTTCAGAACGGCTTAGCAGAACTTGCTGAAATTTGGCACACAGCTGGAGGTATTCAAATTCTATCATCTAAGAATTTTTTCAATTTTCTATCATCATTTATTTTGAAGATACAGGGCCAACTTGATTTTATTTTAATAGCAAATGGGTCAAATTTAATATTTTTTTTCTGAATTCAGTAATGAAACACACACACACATACCTTTATTTTTATTAAAAGTTGAGAAAACAAAATCAAAAATTTAATTTTTCATGAAAAAGTAAAGCTAAGTTAGCCAAAAATTAAACTTGTATGCCTAGGGCGGCATTACATCCAAATCAGTAGATAAGCTATGGGGGTTCTGGGCCACTTTCCCAATGCATTTCTTATGGGAGCTTAAA
>JAZBGY010001259.1:0-18910 GCA_037414755.1 Lydus trimaculatus | reverse complement strand
AATAATCATAAAAAACTTTAGCAATAAGACCAACCAATAATAATATTTCACCTGTTATAATATAATAAATATAATCAGTCCAATCTTGTTGACTTTGACATAATTTTGATGGATTCAATTCTAATACATTCATATCAATGTTATCACAATTGATTTCATCATGATCTGGTATATGTTTTTGTTTTGTTAATAACCATACTTTTGTTACTTTTGCTGTATTACAATCACATTGTAATTTATTTAAACCAAGATTAACATAACGGAAATTATAATTACGATCGAAGATATTTGAAAACACATAAGTAGGTAGCTGGAAGTTACATTTTTATTTTAGTATTAGTGTTTATATTAAGGTACGATTACACTATCAAGTTGACTTGATAATGCGTGTGTTTCTTTATAGTTCAAATCTCTATTTGAGTACCCTTTCATGCACCTAATCTACTTTGACAGCTTTTCGACGTGCTCCACTTTAGTACCCAGAGCACTAATGAAACATCCACAATGCAAACACACAGTCAAAAAACCTGTAGCAACTAGACAAGTTCTTTTGAGATATTGACACTGCAAGTTAGATCGTTTTGACTTCAGTTAGCCTTCCTAAACTCTCTATCTATTGATAACTTAGGGAAGATATCTGTTTAGCAAAGCTACTCTGAGAGACCTCATCCCTATTTCAGCAGGTGATAGTCACACTACTTAAATGGAGGAGTTTATTGTGCAAGCTGACATTGAAAGTTGAATTGATTCCAGAGTAACTTGTCAGTAAGGACAAACTCTTAAACAATTTGTGAGAAACAAATCTGGAAGCACCCCAACTATTTTTGTTTTAGTTTTTGATTAAAAAATTTCTTTGAATACATTATCAAGTTTCATTTGATACTTGAACAAGTAAAACCTGTTATAGTGTAATCGTACGATTAAAAAGACACAACTTACAGATTTAAGTTTATTGTTGCGTAAACTTAATGCAACAAAATTCGACATAAATTTGGATCCTTCTAATGGTAATATTGAATTAATTTGATTATTATCAGCATATAATTCACGTATATTTTGATATGTTGGATCTGTACTTAATAATTCTAATGATGTTATATTATTATTTGATATATTTAATGCAATTGTATTTGGTGGTAATGGTGTTGGTAATGTTAATAATTCTAAACCGGAACAATTTACAGCTACTGCAAATGTTGGTAATTTACCAGGTACTATATCGAGACGGGCTGGTTCACATGTACAATTCTTACGGCAATCCTTCCTTAACTAGAACATTTCAATAAACAATAAATAATCTAATAATAATAATAGTAATAATGGTAGATTACTTCATGTATTCCGATCACTTGTGATAATGGCACGAATTCGGTGGAATTGAACCAATGGAAAGTTCTTGCAGATGAACAGAACGTGTTGTTATCATTACTGAAATGTAATTCGGTACGTTTTAAAGCATCAAATAGATTCGAACAGAGCATTTCTTTGTTTCCTGTAATAAAACCAATTAGACTTTCTTATCATAGTTTGTTTGTTTTTAAACTGATGTAATACCAGAAATATCTAATGTTACATTTCCTTCTTTCTTAAATCGTGGTACATCACTTAAATTATTATGTGATAAATCTAAGAAACTTAAATTGTATAAATTGACAAGTGAACGATTCTCAAAATGTATGATGCCATTTGTTGATAGATTTAAACATGAGATTTTCGTATGTTTAGCAAATTCACCAACAACACTATTTATATGTCCATCTGTGATTGTCATATATCTTAAACGGCGCCATGTTGATTGTGTTACATTCAATATATCTAATGTTGCATTCCGTATATGTAATGCTTCAACATAACCATTTGTAGTTATATCTAATCATTAAAAAAAGAAACGATAATAATAAATTTATATAGATTATTATCATTTATTTATAGTTATTGTATGTACTTGCACAAGCGAATCCTTCAAATAATTGCATTTTATTAACATTACAACATACAGCAGCTCTAGTACAATGCGGTAATTGCCGACAACGGCATTTACTTTCCGGTTTTGGACATGCTTCAATTGATTGATGGAAACAATGCTCATTATCAGCAACACAATTATTATTTAATGATAAATAAGTCACATCATCAGCTAAACGACACCAACAATATGGTGATAACAGACAAAATACGTACAGGGACAATTTAAACATCTGGAATTGATATGAAATTATTTAATTATGGTGAAAGTGGGATTTTTTTGTGTGTGTGGACATAATGGTGGATGCGCCGGGGCTAATCCTACATTCCATTCTTCATCAATTACATAATTGTGACAATTATGCAAAAATTCTCAAGGCTTAATTGGCAATTAAAAAAGAAATTTTACAACATCTTCTTTATTCGTAGAAATCTCGATGCATCTTTATGATTTGTTAATTGAATTACCACTTGAACCCCAGTTGATGATTGTCGAGATTAAATAAACGAATCAATTCAATTATGAAGAATCAACAAAAGTAAATAAACTGACCTCAAAATAGAGAGGTCCAACGTCCAACTTGGAATATTTTCAAATAATAATTTAAACAAATATTACAACAATTAAATTAGAGGAATTCTCATAATTACAAATTGTTCAAGTCATCATATACGCATATACATATATATATATAAAATGACATTTTAATTTATTTATTACAAATTAAAAGAATAAATAAATAAATAAAATGGTATTAACATGTAATGTAAACATACCTTTAGTGCATGTCGCTATTATTTATAATTTCCACTGAAAATAAAGATCGTACAAATAAAGTTTCAATTAAATTCGAATTGTTGTTTAATAATCGTGCGTCATAATAAATTAATAAAAGCAATAGGAGAAACAAAAAAAATTGTTGTTAAAAATCAACAAAGAATTTTGATAACCTATGCTATTTTTATTTTTTATTTCAGCCTTGGAATGACCTTGAGTTTGACGGAAAACAATCACAAACATCTAGCGTCATCTACTAACGATTGTAAGAACTAACAACAGTGTTGTCAAGTCTACACGCGAAAATCGGTAGAATAAAACGAAACTTCACAGTGAATTATTTAATAGAGAGCTAAAGGCGCTTTTAGTGCGTTTTGATGAGTTTCAATTACAATTGTAAAGAGAAGAGAAAATAATTTTTTTAATTTGAAAAACACAGCTTACATTATTTAGATGATCTAAATCAGGACCGGGTCAAGAATATTCTCGACCCTATGTTATTATTACACTTGTTTTTACCTGCTTTAACAAAAATTTGCACAGATGGTCGGAGTGGCGGCCCTTCTTTTGATTTATTATTTTATTGATCCTTACTACTGGCAAAGAATACATAGTCCATAGAAGCTCATAAGTCCAATTTTTGTGACCCATGTAAATCTTAGTACCTACCCTGAAAATCCGAGGGCGACACTTGTTGAATGTCGGTAATTAAGGTAATTACCATCAATAGAACTCATTGTCAGTAGCAGTCGCCATCAGTCGCTGACAACCAGTCATGGCCTAATTGGCCTAATGGACAGTCAAAATTATTTGAAAAATGAAAACTAATAAAAGTAATAAAAAAAATAAATTCTCGCCTTAAAGTACATGACTGACTGCCAGCGACTGCTACTGAGTTCTATTGGTAATCAGTAGTAATCACCTTAATTACCGACATTGAACAAGTGTCGCTCCCTGAGTTTCAGGGTAGGTACTAAGGTTTACATGGGTCACAAAAAGTGGACTTATGAGCTTCTATGGACTATGTATTCTTTGCTACTGGTCTAACTTTCATTGTGGAGATGATCAGTTCAATTTTACAACTTGGGTTGTAAAAACGCTAAAATCTTGGTGCAAGTATAAAATGTGGTACATGCGTTCCTATTGTTAGCATTGGTGTTATTACCGCACTAGACTGCGAAAGTGACGATAGTTGTCTATGGTAACGACGTCAGGTGACAGTGTTGCTATGGTATTGCGTTCCAAACAAATCAAGACATCCATGTATAACCTCACTTAATAAAGTTGATGTGTTTGAAACGCGATACCATAGCAACCCTGTCATCTGACGTAACACTTTCACAGTCTTCGAATAGGTACCTAGAGGAAAAACGGACATTAACCAGTCTTACGTCTTTCAAGGAAGTTGAAGTGAGATTGACCGAAACACTATCTGACCGCGTCTTCTCTTTCCATCTCTTATTTGCAAGGTATAAGATTGGTTAATGCTTGTTTTTTGACAATGTACGGAATGTACCCATTTCGAAGATTTTTGCTGTATACTAAATTCAGTGTCAGTCTCTTTGGGTATGGCAGACATGTTAAGCTTGGGCTGGTGCACCGTTCGCACCTACTTTAAATCGGCCATGATCAAAAGATAGCAAAAGACTTGTTAAAATTGTTAAAATTTTCTAAATTGCATCATAACATGAAAGTGTAACTCTAAAATCTACACAAGTTTGTTGGAAATAGCGTCCAAAACTGAAGATAATCAAATTAATCAGTAGATTTACGGAAAAATTGACAGTCGTGGCATTAGAAACTACAACCTTATATAACGTTTAAACAAACTTATTAATTCTTCACACAATTAAATTAATACGAATACTGAAAACGCATTATTATGAACAAATAATAAATAATGGAGGTTAAGTAAATTTGCAGACTGTTTATTTAGGTTAGTTTGTTTTTCAATTAGATGGAAAAAAATTCCTATTGTATTGACCCCATTATTTATAATATGATTTCTTAACGATAAGAACATTTGAATTTGTTGAATTTGGCGCAAATTCTGGGGATTTTCATGTTGTAATATTGTCAGTAATTGAAAGTCACGTCATGATTTTTGCCGTCGCCAGCAGCGCACACGTCAACGTCATCTTATCTGTTATTTGGGGTGGAATGTTGAATAAAATACAAATTTTCTAAAAAAAACAACAATTATTGTATTATTATCAATCAATATTTAGCACCTTTCAACCATTACAATGGTAACTTTATTAATTATATTTGATAGAATTAAAAAGATAGTTTATTAAAAGCGAGTTTCTTTAAACAATATTTGTTTGAATTTCAGGTGCTTATAGCGGCTGCAGTTTGCACCAAAGCGGGCAAAAGTGTGTATTTTATCATTAAATTCGTATAACGATTGAATTCTGATTAAATGTTCTTTAATTTTATTTGTAGCGATTGTATCACGACAATTTGTTGAAATGACAAAAGCCCGCATTGAAGGACTGTTGGCAGCATTTCCAAAACTTATACCAACTGGTACCCAACACACATTCGTTGAAACCGATTCTGTGCGTTATGTTTATCAACCAATGGAACGTTTATATATGCTATTGATAACAACAAGAGCTAGTAACATATTAGAAGATCTGGAAACATTACGATTATTTGCTAGAGTTGTATGTGTTATCATTGTTTTTATAATCGTTTTACTATTGATGATAATGGAAATTTGTTGTAGATTCCCGAATATTGTCGTTCATTAGAAGAGAGCGAAATTGCCGAAAATGCCTTCTCATTAATTTTTGCTTTTGATGAAATCGTTGCACTTGGTTATCGTGAAAGTGTAAATTTATCACAAATTCGTACATTCGTTGAGATGGATTCACATGAAGAAAAAGTTTATCAAGCTGTACGTCAAACACAAGAACGTGAAGCTAAAAATAAGATGCGTGAAAAAGCAAAAGAATTACAACGTCAACGTATGGAAGCGGCTAAAAAAGGTGTTAAACCATCATCCTTTGGTAGTAGTGGTGGTTTTGGTAGTTCAACAGGTTATACACCAGCACCGTCTGTTGGTGATGTTGCTAATATCACAAATGATATTAAACCAACATCATATACAACACCGAAACCTTCAGCACCATCTAGAGGCATGAAATTAGGTGGTAAAGCACATGATGTTGAATCATTTGTAGATCAATTAAAATCAGAAGGTGAAAATGTAATTACACCAATTAATAATAACAGTATTTCACAAACTGGTGGTGGTGGTGTTGGTACTAAAACACCAGCAATTAAATCAGAAATCGATGATGTCCATTTGAGATTAGAAGAGAAATTAATTGTTCAAATGGGTCGTGATGGTGGTGTGCAACAATTTGAATTATTAGGTTTAGTAACATTACATATTGGTGATGAGAAATTGGGTAAAATACGTGTCCAATTAGAAAATAAAGATGTACGTGGTGTACAATTACAAACACATCCAAATGTTGATAAAGAATTATTTAAATTACGTTCACAAATCGGATTGAAACAACCATCCAAACCATTCCCATTACGTTCTGATGTTGGTGTATTAAAATGGCGTTTACAAAGTACCGATGATGGTGTTGTACCATTATTGATTAATTGTTGGCCATCTGAGGCTGGTGATGGTAGTTGTGATGTTAATATTGAATATGAACTTGCCCATACGGATTTAGAATTGATTGATGTCAATATTTTTATACCTTTACCGTAAGATTTTCGATTATTATCCCATTTTTTAAAATTAATTTTACAATTTTTTACAATATTCAGAATGGGCTGTACACCTGTTGTTGGAGAATGTGATGGTTTATATAATCATGTAGCTAAACGTAATCAACTTGTATGGAATTTACCAGTAATCGATGCTAGTAATAAAAATGGTTCATTAGAGTTCAGTGCACCGAAAGCAATCCCAAATGATTTCTTTCCATTAACAGTATCATTCACATCGAAATCATCTTTTGCCAATATTAAAGTAATTATTTCTATTTTTATAATTTTATTATTAATCAATTGATCAATTTGTTATATTAGATTACAGATGTATTACTCGTTGATGATGATTCTCCTGTTAAACATTCAGTTGAGACAAGTTTATATCCGGAGAAATATGAAATAGTATAAGTGTCACTGTGGGAGGATTTTTAAATTAGTTAAATATTCACTTGTATAAATAAGAAAAAAATATATATATACTAATATTCTATTCATTATTTGCTTTTTGTACAAAATTTTACGGAGTTTGTCATTTATTTTTATCCGATACTAATAAAATGATTCAAAAATGCCGCTAATTGTTACTTTCACCACATCCACCAGCGGCTCTAAACGTTGAGGTATAAATCATTTGTATTCAATCTATTTGTGTAATTGTCGTTTTTGTTTTTGTTTAAACAAGCTTTTGTACACAATAATTTTAGTTTTCTGTTAATTTTGTGTTGTTTAAAATGGAGTGATTTATGAACGCAGTCTTTTTTATAGGTTTATAGCAGTAGATGGCGCTGTATTACAGGAAATTAGTCACTGTCTTCGCTTGAAATCTAACCTGTCATAGTTTTGTAGTTTTTTTTTGTTTTTGGTAAAAATAAACGAAATTTCGTTAAAAAAAACATCATTGTCGAGATGAATTAGCTGAAAACTGTTGTTGTTCTCTCCCTTTTACCCTATCCCCTTATAGAATTATACGTATCTCAGGGTAAGTATGTTGCATTTATATTCCTCCATTGTTTGATTGTATAGTTTCTGTTTTGGGGTGATTTAAAGAATGTTTTCAAATGGCCTAACATGCAACATTCCATTTAGTTGCATGAGTGTTACCAGAGATTCAGGATCTGATGAATTATTACAAAATAAAATGGCTCGTGAACCGGTTCTATTGAACGTTTATGATATGTATGGTATCAATGAGTACACATCAAATATCGGTTTAGGTGTTTTCCATTCAGGTAAATCGAATGACAATTTCATTGATGGGCTGTATTTTCATAATTACATTGTAGGTGTTGAAGTGTATAGAACAGAGTATGCATATGGTGGTCATCAATATTCATGTAGTGGCATCTTTGAATGTGTACCACGAGATGAAACAGAATTAGGTGAACATTTCCGTTTCAGACAAACAATACTAATCGGCTATACAGATTTTACAGAAGATGAAATACGTAGAATTACCACTGAATTGGGTAAAGAGTTTCGTGGTGATAGATATCATTTAATCAATAATAATTGCAATCATTTCTCTGGCGCTCTCACTAAAGTTCGTTTTTATCATTATCAGAATAATTATTTTTATCATTATTTAAATAATTGTCTGGTTGTAGATTTTATGTGGACAGGATATCCCGCCATGGGTGAATCGATTAGCATATTTTAGTAGTTGGGTACCGTTTTTGGAACGTTGTCTACCAAAAGAATGGCTAACACCAGTTGCATTACAAAATTCGTTAAATATAAGACAGGATTCGTGTTCAGATGGTTCAACAACACCATTTTAATATAAATTATTGCCAAAGAATACTAGCAGTGAACGATCAAATATAATAGATGTACTATTTAAGGAATTTATTATTTTTACGTTTTATTGTATTTTTTTAGGAAATCTTTTATGATTTGATGAAAAACAAAAAAATCATTATATTTATCTGTATATGTAGTGAACAATTTTCTATTTTAGTAAATCGTGTATTCATTATTCATTCAAAATTATAAGACTGTAATTTTTCGGTTTCTATTTTGGTTTAATTTTGTATCTGTGTTCAGTATATCTAAAAACAGTACAAAACACTAGAAAAAAAACAAACAATGTAGAGATTTATTTAAAGTTATGATGACAATTGGTTTGTCGTCACGTTATTTGGCTCAAATTATTATAAATAATACAATTACAGGAAATTGCCAAATATGTAAATAAATTGTGCACATATTTCATTTTATTGTTAATAAATAAATTACAACTAAATTGTTTGTTTTTTACTTATCCAAAACGCTGATGTAATCAACAGGTTCGTATTTCTGTAACTTGGCAAACATATTTGTATTGTTGGTGGCCTATCATATACAAAAACAGTTGAATTGACGCATGCGTAGTTAATGTTAACGTATTTCCGTCGCCATATTGGTAGAAGTAGCGCGTGCTCTGCGACGTGCGTTTGTTGTAGAAAGATTACAAAACAGGAAAAAAATAAGAACAAAACGTTAATTTTATGTGTGTGTAAGGCATTTATTGTGTGATTCACTCGAAAAACTTGTTTTTTTCATTTCCAACACAAAAAGAAAATAAGGAAGAAACCAACAACAATAACAAGAAAAAAAGAAAATGAGTTCAGTACCAGATCCGGCTAAACTGAAAGTTGTCGACTTGCGTGCTGAATTAAGTAAACGTGGTTTAGATACAAAGGGCATCAAATCAGCGTTAGTGAAACGTTTGAAGGACGCTCTTGAGGATGAATTGAAAGAAGGTGCGGTCTTATATCATATTTTATTTAGAAAAAAAAATCTTATCATTGAATTTTGTGTGGTGATTGTTGACAAACTTTGATATTATCGAATGTTTTCAGAATGATTAGTAGAATGCCACATCGTTATTGTTTGTATATCCACAATTTTTCAAATATTCCAATGTTAATCATGCTTAATTCGTTTTAAATTGCATTAATCATCAATTAACAGTATGCTTAAATTGTAATTGAGTGTAAATATTGAGAATTTATTAAAAATTGTGCAATGTCCATATAGTGTTGAGGTTATGAAATTTTGGCGGGAAATTTAATTCGTTTATTTTTTTGTATTTTTTGTAGAATTGCCTGATACTTCAATCGCAGACACTTCAACTGAAGATCTAGACAGTTCACAAGAACAAACGACCATTGAAGAAACTAAAGTACCTGATAAAGAAAGTACAGAAGAATCGGTGGAGAAAGTCGATGAACCAACTGAAAAAACGGCAGAAAAAGAAGACACTTCGAATAGCGTTGAACCACCAACAGTAGAGAAGATGGAAGTAAGTCCGCAAATTTCGCATTTAAATCGACGAATTTAATTTGTTTTTGTATCTCTTTCCAGACTGAAGAAACGAAATCTAGTGACGTAGATAATAAGGAAACTGTAAATACTGAAACAGTACCCGATGTGGATACAGAAAGTAAAGTTAATGATGATCAAGAATTAGCAGAATCTAAAACAGTAGAAGATGATTCTAAAACGGAAGAACAACAAGACACTAAATCAACTGTAGAAAATGGTCAGACTGGACAGGTAATTGCAACAAATAAAACAATTAAACTATAAAGAACTCATTGTTTTTTCTTATATAAATTAAAGGAGGAGGTAGTGGAGGATTCGAAAACTGTAGAGAGTGAAAATGCTGAAACTAAAGACAACCAAGAACAAAAAGAGCCAGAGAATCCACAACAAAAAGATGAAGATAACAATGAATCTATTGGTGACAAATCAGATGAGCATAAAGGTGAGAAACGGAAACGTGGTAGTCCATCACCGGATCGTACACAACGTAAACGTAGTAAATCACCGATAAAAGAGGATGAACCATCTATAGATAACGACAAAGTCCAACTAAGCTGGTGTAAGTAGATTTATAAATAAAAAATTATAATTACATAGATGGGGTTCTATGTATTTTATTTTTTATTTTTGTTCAAAAAAAAAAGTTGAAAAAAGGCAATTTGGGTTCTCTTATTATTTTTTTGTTGTTGTTGTGTAGTTATTGCATGAACTTCCATAGAATTTTCTTTCTTTTATAAAGGCACAAAACGTAGATAAATATAGTTTTTTTTTGTTTTGGTCAAAATTTGGCATGCAAAATTCTGTGTGTATTTTAAAAAAAAAAACGTAATTCAATTGTGTACTGTTTTTTCAGCATAGTAACTACATTTGTACCCAAATGTTGTAGTAGTGAAATAAAATATATTAATTTTTTTTGTACGTTTTGTTTTCTTTACTTTTCCTTTTATTTGGTTTTTATTTTCTAAATAAACCAAAAAAAAAATCAATCAATTCTTATATGAAACAACTTGATAACATGGCATGTTCTTTCTGCAATTATTATGTAAAATAAATAAAAAAAAAAAAAAATCCTCGAAATTATTGAGAAATAGTCTCCAAGTATTTGTTTTTATTCCAGATGACTCTGACCTTCATCTACAACTAGATAAAGAATCTTTCTTATCAGCAAAACCCTATCATGAGGGTGCTTTTGGGTTTGCATGGGCCGGTGTCAGAGCCACTCATGGTGTTAACACAGGAAAGGTACATAAAATCAACCAATTTTGTTTTGAAACTAAATGTAGAATATCTTATCTTTCAATTAACACCTAATTTTAATCACTTTATTATTTTGGTAAATACACAAAAAAAAATTACAAAAATAAATATCGCACACACAGGTATGTTATGAAGTTAAAATTACTGAAGAACTGAAATGGGAGGATTTTTCGAGATATTATGAAAGGAATCGTCGTGACCAATCAAAATCTAATAATAATAATAATAATAACAACAAACAGCATGATGATAAAAAGAAAATTGATGATGAGAAAATTGATAATAAAGAAACAAAACAAACTGAAAATGGTGAACAAGAAACACAACAAGAACAACAACAACAACAACAAGAGCAAGTAGAAGAAAATAAAGATGAGAATCAAACGATTGAAACTGAAAAACCGATGGAAGTTGTGGAGGAGAATACAACAGTAGAAAGTGACGTGAACAAAACTGAAAATGAGACTAAAGATGAGGAAATGGTTGATGATAACAAAACTGAAATAGAACAACAACAACAAGAAGAACAAGAACACAAAGACGAAGAAACAACAAAACCAAGCGATAAACAAGAAACCGAAACCACCGAACAAAACGATACAATTCCAACGCATTTATTCCGTGTAGGATGGTCGATATTATCATCTGATTTACAATTAGGTGAAGATAAATATTCTTATGGTTATGAATCAACTGGTAAATTCGTCAATGAGAAACAATTCAATGATTATGGTACGAAATTTGGTGTTGGTGATGTTATTATGTCGTTTTTGGTAAAGAAAAAAATTATGTGAATTTCGAAAAAAATTAATACAAAATTTTTCCAGGATATAAACGATGAATTCATCTCAATAACATATGCTGTTAATGGTGAAATACAACCGGAAGCTGTTAAAGTTATAAAAACCGAATTACCTGAAAATTTCGTATTATTCCCACATGTTTTATCACGTAATTATGCATTCGAATTGAATTTAGGTAGTAAAGATGAACCATGGTATCCAAAACCGGATATATTTGTTGATTATCAATTTTTGGATAAAATTGAAAATCGTATTGCCGGTCCTTGTAGACCTGAATCACGTAGTGAATGTGAAGTAATATTATCATTAATTTATTTAATTTATAAAATTGTGTTGATTTTCTTAAATTTTTCTATTAAAGGTAATCTTAATGTGTGGTCTTCCGGCTTCCGGAAAAACCCATTGGGTTCAAGAGTATGTCCAATCGAATCCTGATAAAAAGTATACAATATTGGGTAATTCACAATTGTTAGAAAAGATGACGGTAGTTTTGATTAAAACAAATTTTTGAATTATTTCTAATAATTTTTTTTTTGTATTTTAAAGGTTGGTGGTGATGCTTTGAAAAATAAATATAAAGGTCGATGGAATGTTCTTCTTGATAAATTGCAAAAATGTTTGAATAAATTGATTGAAATCGCTGCACTACGAAGGAGGAATTACATTATCGATCAGGTAAATTCAATCTTATCCTTAATTAAAATTTATTTTAAATTTAAACAAATACAAACAATGAGCGTAAGTTAGTCTGTGTAAGAAAACAACAATTCTTCAAGTAAGTAAGCCACAAAAAATCCTGTGATTGCGGGTGAAGTGTTAATGTAAGTATATGAAAGAAAAAAGATTAAAAATAAACGTTCTGTTAATTTTAATAAATAAATAAATAAAATAAAATATAACAAAAGGTCAGTAATCTGTAGCTAGAAAAGCTACAATTTTCCATTAAATTAATCATGAATAATTAGGCAAATAATACAGTCGGATAAGAACTTTAATCATCGAAATTTTGAGGTATGTACATAGATTTAAGCGTGTGCAACAAGAAACAATGATTTGTTTATAATATGAATTGCAGAGAGATTAGGGCAATTTTTAGCTCAATCACTATTATTCATTATCAACTATGTAAATATACAAATAATAATTAAAAAAAATAAATTTAAATAAAAGCAATATTTGAGAACGTTTGATTATAATAATGAGCGTTGTGACAGCCAAACGTGTTCCCATCAGCCCAACGCCGCAAATTGCGGCCATTTGAGGGCTTCAAGAGGCGTGCTGTCGTTGTTGTAGTAGGAGATGAAGAACAAGCTAAACGACAAAATCAACAAGAGGCGCAAGGCGGTAAAGATGTTCCTGATAGCAGCGTACTTGAAATGAAAGGTATATAGTCAATAAAAAAAAAAAATCGTATAAATAAAACTACACATACTCAATTTAAAAAAAAAATTAAAAAAATGTTTCGTTTTAAAAATTTCTTTTTTTTTTCGTAACAATTTTCAGAAAATGATTGTCACTGCTTTTTTTGTTAGAAATTTTGATTTTTCTTTTAAATTTATTTTGTTAATTATGAAAAGCATCGACAATCGATATTAGAATGAATTTTTCTGTTAATAAAATCATAATGTATTGGATTTTAGCAAACATGAGTTTACCACAGAAAGGTGATTGGATTGATGAAGTAATCTATGCTGGTTTAGATGAAGCTGAAGCTAAAGTACAGGTGCAGAAATATAATACACAAGGTAAAGATGCTGGATATGGTTTTCAAAAACGTTTCAGTCATAGAGATGATCGTCACAGATGGCAGAATCGAAGTAAATTATTTAAAAAAAATAAAAAATAAAATTTGATCAATAAATTGCAATTTCTTCCAAAATAGGGAATGATTATAGAAGTGGTAATTATCGTGATCGTAATTATCATGGTGGTAGATATGATCGTGGTCCACCACCACCACCACCTCCACAACAATCACGACACAATTGGCATACACAACAACGATCCGGTGGTTGGAATCGTGATAGACGTGATCGTCGTGCCCCACCAATGGGACGAGATTGGCGAAATAATCGAAGTAAATTATTTCTTGTTTCTTCTTTTTTTTTACTTAATAGAAAATTACAATTTATATAGGTGGTGGTCGTGATCGTAACAGAGATAATCATGGTTATAATAGGAATCGTAATCCACCAAGTCGAAATTCTGGCGGTGGTAGTTGGCAAACAAGTATTGGTGGTGGTAGTCACAGTAGTGGTGGAAATTGGAGTAATCAAACTCAAGGATGGAATAATCCAGCATGGGGTGGAGGATCAAATCAAGGTTCATGGGGTAGTAGTGGTAGTAGTCAACCTAGTAGTTGGAGTCAAAATAATCAATGGAAATATGGTGGTGGTAGTCAAAATTATAACAGTTATTCAAATTGGAATTATTACAATCAGTATCCACAAGGTTGGAGTACACAGGTAAGAAAACAATAATAATAATACTAATGATAATTGATTGAAATTATGTATTTGTTCAATATAGGATCAAACAACTGGTGGAAATGGTACGGTTAGTACAAATCAATATGGTCAATATTCACAGGATTGGGCACAATATGCACAACAGTATACACAACAGGGACAAACAACAACAAATCCAGGTGCCAATTCTAATATTGTACCGAAATAGATATTGCCTCATTTTAGTTTTGATAAGCTATCTTAAAAATGTTTGAGAGAACTTGGTACCTTTATTATTTCAGGATTATTTGATAAGACGAGGCATTTTTATTGTAATTGTACAGTTGAGTTTTTTCCTTTCAAATAACATTTATTAATCATCTAATAATAGAAACATTGATTTATTTGCTTCTCTCTTATTTTTATTATTTTCGAAAATGTTTTATGTGCAATTGTTGCCAATTATTTGGAACATTTCGGTTATAATTTGATGATGCTTCATTCTTATTGTATATAAGATCATGTTTTAATATTGGAAAAAAAAATAAAATTAGAATTTAATTTAGATATTAATAGAATTAAATTCTATTGATGTTCAGTAATTTAGATGAACAGAATTCAAATTATTTCTTTAAATACTACACTTTTGTATATAAACAGAAAATACCTACCATACTTTCTTGAAAGTACAACTAATTTTTGTAATGTGTAAGTATTATTATTATTATCAAGTTTGCACTTTCTTTCTAATATTATAATAATAATGCGTCAGTTCAAATATATGAGAAAGAGTTTGTAACATAAAATACGGTTGCATAGATGGATTTAATTTAGAGATTCAAATAAATATATGATTTTGTAAAAAAATAATAGTTTTTTCTTTATTATTATTATTATTAACAATATAATACTATTTTTGGCCAGCTTGTAATTTATAAAATTTATAATACAAACCTTTCTTCTCTAATAATTCGGCATGTTTGCCCATTTCAGCAATGGTACCATTGTTTAGGACACATATAAGATCGGCGTCTTGTATTGTTGTTAAACGATGCGCTATTACAATACATGTACGACCTTGTTTAGCATTATCTAATGATTCTTGTACAATCTACAAAGAGTTGATTAATTAGAAAATAACATTGGATTTTGATCGATTAATACTTTTTCACTCTCGTTATCCAGTGCAGAAGTCGCTTCATCTAACAGTAAAACTCTAGGATTACGAATAATAGCTCGTGCGATTGCTATCCGTTGTTTCTGGCCACCGGATAGTTGTGTACCTCTACTTCCTAAATTCGTTTGATATCCCTAAAAATTCGATAATTGTGATTTTTGTATCGATGCATTTAATAAAGTTTCTTACAAGCGGTAGTGATGAGATGAATGTGTGAATATTGGCAGCTTTAGCAGCTTGTACAATTTCATCCATATTTACATTACGTTCATTTATACCATAAGCAATATTTTCAGCAATTGTACGATCGAATAGATTCGGTTCTTGTGATACAATACCTAGATGTGATCGTAAATTACTAATATCAAATTGTTTAACATCGATATCATCGAATAATACTTGTCCATAAATTGGATCATAGAATCTTTCTAATAATTGTATAATTGTTGATTTACCACAACCACTTGAACCGACTAATGCTACCGTTTTGCCTTGTAAAATTTCCAAATCTAAACCTTTTAATATTTGTTGTGTTGGTCGTGTTGGATATGAAAATACAATTTTTTTATAATCAATATCACCATTAACATTATTTAAACTAGTTGGATTATCAATGTTGCGTATTTCTGGTGTTTTTGATAATAATTTGAAAATACGTGCAGCAGCGCTTAGACCTTTTTGGAAATTTGGCGAGAATGAGAAAGCGTTACCCATCGACCAGGCGCCAACGATCACAGTTTCATTAACACTAAAATAGTTTTTTTTTATTTACTGTTGTTTTCTTTTTAAGATTATCTTACATGAAAACTGTGCCATAATCGACGTTTTCACTGATCATAAGATGAACACCATAGGCAATGCCGGCAGCATAAGCGAATGTCATAATACTTCTAGCTACACCCATAATGAAGGCGCGAAAATGACTCTTTTTTTTCGCATTTTGTACGTACGGTTTCAATGAATTCAAATATCTCTCATAGAAGATCTTTTCACATCCTAAAGATGCTACCGTTCTTATATTACTGATAGCTTCAACAGCAATCTGAAATTGTTATCAATGAAATATTACATAAATTTGGAAATGTCGATGTTACAAACTTTAGCAGAATTTTCCAAATATTTTTGATTTTGTTGCGAATCACCTTGTGTGAATTTCTGTTCGAAAAACACAGATAATAGAATTATTGGGAAAAACGATAATAAAACCAACGTTAATTTCCAATGATAATACAAAGAGATCGCATTGGCTAGAATGAAAGTTGATACGGAATTTAAAAGAGTACCAATACGGATACCGGCAGCCTTCAAATTACAAAATGTTAGAAATATTTAAATGGGTTTTTGATAGAGACATTTTTACCCCTTGTACACTGGCTGCTTCACTCGACAGTTTTGCACATAAAGCACCAACACCATTCTCTTTACGATCAAACCAGGACATTTCTTGTCTCAACATTGCTCTAAACATTAAACTACGTATACGTAATGTTAATTTCTCACCAGCTATGGCAAATGAATAAATTTGTAGATAATTTGCAATTCCTGATACAATACCAAGTATTAAGAAATATAATGAAAATAAATTTGTTTGTGAACGAACATAATCTTGATCACGATTCGCTAATACACCAACAATATCACCAAATACTAAACCATAAATTGGTAATGTTGTGCCTGTTATTATCGATGATAAACAACCTAATGTTATTGAAAACCATTCAGGACCATTCATTTTTATTACTTGGATAACTGAACTACTCGATTTCGTTGTTTCATCTTCATCTTCAATCTAAACAATCACATCAAGAAGTTGTTTTTTTTTTAAATATACTCAATGAGATGGAAATTGCAACACCAAGAAGGGGTAGGAATTTCTTGAGCAAACTACTAAACTACTGGAAGTTCTTTCAGTTTCTTTTAAAAACTTTACCAGGTGTATGTTTTGCGAGACTTTGTTCCTTTCTTTATTGTTTTGGCTTTTGATCGTTTGTTTTATTGTGTCATCATGCCTTAGAGTGCGTCAACGTGGAAATTACCGTTAATTAAGCGAATTCAACAGAGGTCCTATTATTGGTTTGCGCGAAGGTGGTTTTTCGTTCAGAGAAATTGCAAATCGCCTTAATGGGAACCAATCCATCATCATGCGTTGCTATCAGGCATGGACTAGGGATAGGGTCAAGAACGTCGCAGAAGAGGAACTGGGCGGCAAAGAAGAACAAATGAGATGCAGGACCGCTATTTTCGTCTTATGGCAACAAGAGACCGATTCTCAAGTATATACCAGATCAATTGCCGATCAATGGTTAACTAACGAAGGTCATCCTGTAACTCTTCGAATGGTTTACCGTAGAATCAGAGTTTTCGACTTGCAATCGTATTGACCACATCACCTGTCATTAGACTCTAGGGATTATGGTATAGGGTGCTAAAACTCATGGAAGTAGGTCTTGTTTAGTATTCCTCCGAGGCAATATGAATGCCCAGTGATATATTCTTCCATTACTTAGCAGTTGGAAGGCCCACTTTTCCAGCAGGATATTGCCCGTCCTCATATTGCGAGACGTTCTATGGACCGATTTGCAGAGAGTAATATCAATCTCTTGCCATGGTCACTCCGATTTTTCGTCCATCAAGCATATTTGGGACATTATGGGGAGAAGACTGAGGAACTTACTGCAGCCTCCGCATGCACTGCAAGCTCTACAGCACGAATTACAGGTTGCTTGGGACACAATACCTCAAGAGGAAATCGAATATCTGATAGAAATGATGCCACGAAAGGTAGGGAAGTGTGTAATCAATAGGGGGTACCAACCCATCATTATTAATCAAAATTATGGTTATATTTTGTTCTTTTACTTTGGTCAAAAAATTCCTACCCCTTCTTGATGTTGTGATTTCCGTGTCATTGAGTATAGAAACTAACGAATAACTTACGCCAGTGTCTTCTAAATGATCGTCAATATGATTTTGAGTGATCGTAAGATCGCTTCTCTCACGCAACAACACACTTTTGTTATCTAAACATAATTTGATTTTTAATAATTAACAGGTGTTACATTAGAAAAATTACCTGTTTCATCGGTTTCGGTTAATCCTTGCGAAGTTACCAAATTATAATAAACACCTTTTGTACCCATCAATTCAGAATGTGTACCTTCTTCTATAACTGCACCTTCATTAACTACAATAATACGATTAGCGTTACGTATTGTTGATAATCGATGGGCGACAATGATTGTGGTACATTCACCACTTATCTAAAATTACAATTTTTTTAAAAATTTTGTTAAATATTGTTATTGACATAATTACAGCATCAAGTGCAGCTTGTACTTCAGCTTCACTAGTCGTATCTAGTGCCGATGTTGCTTCATCTAATAACAAAATCTTTGGTTGTCGTATTAAAGCTCTAGCAATAGCTATACGTTGTTTT
>JAZBGY010001258.1:10194-25277 GCA_037414755.1 Lydus trimaculatus | reverse complement strand
ATAAATTATGTGAATGATAGACAGGACCGTAATTACAAAATTCAGCTGAATATGGTTGACTTAATGTAGTTAGAAGATTTGTCGTTGTTGTCGCTGTTGTTGTTGTTGTTGTTACAGTTGGTAATAATTGTAATTGTTGTTGTGGTAATGGTGATGGGTAACTATTGATTGTTGTTGGTGTTGTTGTTTCACTATCTATAACACACACAAAAAAAAACACAAAAATTTGGAGGACTTATTGGAATATAAACAAATTTTTATTTGTTTACTGTTGGTAATAGTGTAGAACCATTAATTATATATATTTTTTTTTAAGTTTTATTTAACTAACTTTACCAGTAGTTAAGTTGAATTGTAAATTAGGTATTTTTATTGTAAACAATTCCAAAGATTGCTCTGGTTTTTTTTTGTGATTTATTGACATTTTTGTTTATAATTTCGTTGAAAAAGTTGAATACAGATGGTTGGTTTTAAATATTAACAGCAACAAAGTCTTATATACATATATGTATATACAGGATGTGTATTTCATATATTGTTGATAAATTTCGAAAATAATCAAGAGCGTCCTGTATATTACCTTAAAAAAAATGGTACTCACCTTTTAGGCTACAATTAGTTGGTGTTGTACGTGCAGAGGTACGTTGACGTTGTGTTTGGCTAACTTGTTCAGGACTTCTGGAATTAATGCGTATATTAAATTAGTTAAATGAGAGCCGCGCACCGTCTCTCTATATAATGTTCAAATCAAAAGATGCGCACAACAACCGTGTTTTTCATTTAAACGTACCGGACCTGTCTAATATTTCACATTAAAACGTACTGTTTTATAGATATTTATGTGGAAATTAAGGAACATTTGGGAAAAATTATTGTTATTTTCCCTTAACATTACAATTTAAAATAAATTTACGACATACAATGAGAGAGAGAGAGAGAGAGAGAGAGGTAGATAGAGTAGAGGATGAAATGATCCAAATTATAACCGTATGGTTGGCATTAAATTCAAATTATAATAGAAAACAACAAGTACACAGTAGAAGAATTATAGATATAGATGATGGAGACATAAATTATTTAAATATACAGGTGTAATTGTGGTTAAATACGAAGGAATTCTGTAATTTATCGTTTTGTTTGGTAAAAATCAAATTTAGACGACCCGTTATTACAATTGCATCATCATTATCTAAATTAATGTGAAATCCAAATTCTCCCATATAAAATCAATGTGTTAGAAAAGAACGGAAATATGGGATCTCTCCTTTACACACCATAAACAACGTAATATGATGAATTTGCGCAATTAAACTGCACAGCAGTGGGGATGATGTAGATCCTAATAATAATTCGAAAACTATCAAATCTACCACTTCTAATTTTATAATTTAAACTCTAATTATATAATTGAGAGATAATTAACCTCCAATTCAAGATTGATTTCAGTAAAATTTGTATAGGTAGAAAATAAGAAAAAATAAATATAAATAAAACAATATAACTACATATAGTACCAACATTTGAATGTGAAATATTTTCAATTTTGTTATGTTTATTTTTGGTTATAACTGCCAACTAAATTCGAATTAATAGCATCCAAGTATTTGAACACATCCATCTTCTGTCGCTTTGTACAAATGATACCCTCACACAAACATTTTTTTTACATATATACAAATTTACAATAGTATAACGGGTGTTACTTTTATAATAATAAAAAAAATTGAATCAATTTCTAACAAAACCGGAAATGCTACCATATTGGTAATATAACGAAACGATAGAGTTTTAACAACATTATCATACCTGCGAATTTTATTAAAATCGATTGGTAAATAACGATAGAAATTAGTGTTGTTACTTGGGTAGAAACGCCCTGTATATATCGAAAAAAAAGTAAATTTTTGTATTTTTTCCGCAAAAAAATTAAAAAAATAACGAAACAAAGTAAGAATCCTATAGTAGATGTGAAGAGCCGCCAACTTTACAAAAATAATAATAATAATAATAATAATAACAGATATGGTAATAAAATAAAGAAAAATATTAGCGACAATTTTTTTTTGGAAGTTATTTTTGACAAAATCGATATATTTTAAAAATCGGTAGATGTTCGCTTATAACGTGATATATTTTTAGCGTCTAAACCAATAAACATTTCACTAAAGTGTGAGATTTTTAAATAAATATCACACACACACACACACATACTACTAACATGTAAATATACGATGGTACACACACACAACAATAACAAAAATTCTAAATTTTATAAAAAAGACAAGTAGCGACGTATGTCGTTAATTTTGAAAAGAAATGAATAACAGACTTACGTTTCATCCGGATCACAATCACGGAAACCTTTAGCAAACGGATTACTAGCGATCTTCAATTGCGTTATCTGCAATCATAAAAAAATATACCGATTATTGTAACAAATCTTCATCTCTATCTCGTAATATCGATCAACCGACCATCAAAGATAAGGATTTGATTAAAGAATGCTTCAACTTAGCCCCTCCTTAACCCTAAGGGCTAACAGGTCTAAGTCTAGAAGCGCTATAAGTACAGTATGGTGCCATTTTCTTTTTGTTAATAAATATATAAGGCCGGTTATTCGTCTTCAATTTAAGTGTGTCCCTAAAATTAAGTGACACTCACCCTATGATTCTGATAGGCGGTAACTGCTGTGAATGCAGTTTCTGGAAATACGAAAGTCTTGAAATTATCATTACAATTATCTTCATTTGTTGTACTATTGCTGTTGTTGTTGGTAGTGGTTTTTAATGGTAAATAAACAATATGGAATCTAGGTTGGTAACGGTGCATTGAATTTAAAATTATCTGAAATATATGGCTCAAAATTACACTTTTTTTCTACTTTAATAAAAATTCAACAATAAGTACATGTCCGTTATCATCAAGTTGATTATTTGTTAATTTTAATTTATCAAATGATACAGTCTGTTTCATCCATTGTGCACCAGTTGCTGGACTATCTGGATGTACATGGATACGTGGTGGTGAGACAGGATCAGCTTTACCAGCAACTACCCAACTAGAACTAGAATACAACAACAATCTCTATCTTTATCTGTATTTTTTTGTTTTTTTTAAATAATTGTTTGATTACCTGTGAAAAGCATATCGATAACGCTTATCATCAACTGGTACAAAATCCATCATCAACATGTATTCCGAATGTAACTCTAATCCGCATAATTTCACTTGAAATGTTGGAAACATACGACGTCCAGCTTTTGTTACAATCATTTCAGTGCCTAATGAATGGAATTCATCCCATAGATGTTTCATTTCTAAGATAGCACCAGCATTAGCTAATGCTGGTGTAATAGTGCTAACATTACTAATGCAAAATAAACAATTATTTGTTAATTCTATGGTAAATTTTATAATAATAATAAACACATACCTATTGTTCTTATTGTGTGTATTTGAACGATTATTGTTATCTCTTTCTGTTTCACTATCTAATGATATCGAATCGGCTTGATCTAATGGTGAATAAGCTTTACGATCTTTACCAGCACTTTGAAGACATGCTAGAGATATTTGCCAAAAAAACAAAAAAAGCGTTACTCAAAAGTTATCTATTTGATAATAGCCAAATATGTGATATTTGAAAGTGTTACCAAAAGCTGCCAAAATACTTCAAACAGTGTTCAAGTGTCTATATAGGAAAATATTTAGCTACCAATGCCAAAATTTTTGCTCAGTGTTCCAATTTGAACACTATTTTCGTTTAATTTTGGCAAAATGCAAAAGTGTATCAGTGTAAGTGTGAGTGTTACTCTTATTTCAGTCTAAACATATTTTATGATTTAAATGCAATTTTGGCAATAAGTTCCAAGTGATACAAATAGTGTTAGTGCAAACAGTGTCTTTTGGACTTGGTAATAGGAGAAAATTCGGTTTAAAATCATTATTTTAAGGCAATTTTAGTGATTTTCTTTGTATTTTCGAAAATCTTTATTCACACACAAAAAGTGTCTTGGAATTAATCATCAGTGACCCGTCGGATTGAAGTGTACCTATCTAATAGTCTGAATCATATTCAATGGTTCATTTTATGTTCTGCTTGTTTATCTTAAAGAATTGTTCAAATTTCGAATTGTTGAAACAATGAAAGTAGTGTAAGCTAGTGTCAGTGTAACAAACTCACTGGCCGAATTACACTAAAAGATAAAACTTATAAATGTGGTATAAATGAGGCTAAAACTAGAAGGATTAAATAACAATAACTAGTTATACCTTCTTATCCTCCATTGTGTCTAAAGTGATACGAACAGTGTAAGTGTAAATTCTGTATCTTTAATCTATTTTAATGCGGAAAAAATTTCTCTTAAACCTACTACAAACAAAATTTGTCCAAGAATCGCGAACGTCATATAGTGGTCTTTCTAGAGGGGTTATTTAACAATCGTTGAAATTTCTAGTATAAATGGTCAACTTATAGAGGTCAATCTTTAGATAAACTGTAAAAAATGTGAAAAATCCTATAAAATTCTACAGTTTAGGGTGAAAATATCCAGTTTTTATTATTAGCATCGCCTAATTAGACTAATGTCACCTTTCAGATTGATTTACTTTTGAAAATCAGCGTCGTTCTCTATACACACACACACATACAGAGAGAGAGTTGTGTGTATTGCTGTCGTTGTTGCCGCCGTCGCTACGACATTCGAACTATTTCACTAAATCAACTGTTCTCATTAGTTAAACACATTGCACATTTGTACTAGGTCTATTTGATTTATTAGTTCAAACCATCCCCAAGACACACACACAAATATATCAAGAATACAACAACAAAAAAAAGCCATCAAAAAGATTAACGACTTGATTCTCTCTAACAACTCACTCATATTTTTCTTTTTTAAATTTAAACAATAATAATAATAATAGAAACTCACCCTCAATTTGTTTCATCGGTGTCACCCCCGGATTATATTGTTGCCAATTATCACTCGTATAACAATATTGTGATGATTGATGATGGTGATGATGATGATGATGATGATGGTGGTAAGGTGATGTTGTTGTGTTTGTTGGTGAATTTGATGTTGAATCCATTTATTCTTTTGTTTGTTGTTGCAAAAAAAAAACAAAACAATTATTCTACCAAAAATCACGATAGCGTTGAAAACACTTATAAATTCGCCTTCTTGATTTTACTTTTCAACAAAAAACTATCATCACCAAATTAATTTCAAATAATAGATAGGTAATGAAAGAGAAAGAAAGAGAGAGAGAGCGAGATAGATGTAGAGGCAACAAAAAAAAAGAATTTGTTATTATAAATTAGAATTGAATGGAATCAAAGTGGTGAAAAGATGGCTAATTTAATTCGATAACAGTTGAACGTCGTCACTATTAATTCGCCAACTTTGATGATGGCTAATGATGAAAACACCAAATTTATAGTCTACTTGATCGACTTACCTATACTATTATGATTATTATTATTATTTGAAAAAAATCAAATTTAACACCACATTACAACAAAAAAAAAATGTTTAAAACAATCAACAAGAAACAGATCACTTGATTTTAATTCGTAAAAAAATAAAGATAATCGTTGACAATTGACTGTCGACGCTCTATTCTTTTATCCCGAAAAACAAAAAACAAAAAACCAAAAAAAAAATTCGATAGTAGACTTTCACGGCCAACTCTAAATGCACTAATGTTGAGTGAATGTTACTTAACTAAAGTAACTGAAAAATTTTTCACACATGTTGTCAACGTTACCGATTTTAATGACAATTTTTGGAACGTACCGTATAGAAGATACCACAGTTTTACAGTAGATATTGACGAAAATCCTGAAAAAGATTTTTTGAAAGATGCACACACACACATACACACACAGTTATACAAAGATAGCGCCACGAGTAGAGTGGGAAAAGACATGTTTTTGATTGGTGATTAGTTGTTGAGTAAAATTCGACTTAAGTCAGTTTTAAGGCGGAGTTAAAACAATTTTTAGAAACTACTCAACTCTACATACGTATATAGCTAGAAAATATAGACTTGATGTTTGTTAATGATAACTATCATCATGATGATGATGATGATGGTGATTTCATGTCATTGCCACCTTTGATTAAACCGATGATATTCGGTTGTAAAAACAAAAGATCCAACATGTTAACTTTGATTTTACAGTAAATAAATCAAAGGATACTTTAATTTATTTTTGGTTTTTTTTTTTGTGTTTGTTATATTGGTAGATGTGAGTGGGAATTTTTCGCCATTATACCTTTATTTACATTTATGAGGATATGATTTAGTGTTTTGTCTGCCAACAGTTGACTTGATAGAAGTTGATTGAAAGGCGTGGCTATTTTAGAAGCCACGCCTTTACGTACATTCCCATTCAACAAAAAACAAACAAAAACAACAAATCTAGTTGGCTTTTTTTATTATTATTCAACACACACACAAAAAAAAAACGATTAACAAATTAACAAATAATTAATTATAAATATTGTTAATAATAATAATAATAATAATAATATTGTTGGAGAGGTTATTTTTATAAATTTGTGTAAAATCAACTTGGAGCATCTGTTTGAAATAAAAACTGATGTGAATTTATTGAAGAAATATTGATGTGTTGACATTTGGGGCGTTTCCTTCCTTTTTCAATTTGTCTGTCGTTGATTGGTTTTTCCCCATGAAACGACAAAAAATGCAACAACAATAACAACTTAACAGAAAAAAAAATCCCTATTGTATCAACTACTTCCTTAAAGTTTTTTTTTAAAATAGTATTAAAGTGTTGAAAGTCAAAACAATAAATTCTTGTATCTATATAGATCAAAAAGATGATGATGATGATGATAATGTTGATGACAATTTGGCCTGAATTGTTGTCATTGCATCATTTTCGCTTTGATCTTTCAATACTATTTTATCATTAAATTTAACACATACAGTTAATGATTAGTAGAAAGTCTTTGATCGTTGAACTTTTCCTGTAGGTTATATTTGTTTTTTTGTTTATTTATTAATTTATTTATTTTTGAAAAATTTGTTTAAATATAAATCTTGATGAAGCGCCATCTTCTGATTAAATTAAGAAACGTAAATAAGACTACATACACAAGGATTTATAGCGGGGCAATTCTCTATGATTGTTGATAATGTACGTTGAATTTATTATAAATTTGGTATTTTTGTTGTTCAAGTTGAGTATATATGGCTATTTGAGTCTGCTATACAGGCATTTTTAATTTGCAACAATATAGTAAGACTAGATAGGCAACTAATAATACATCACAGCCTAAATACATACAACCAGATATACAAAATAGCGTTAATGTATACAACCAGAAATACGTTTCCTGACAGTTTCCAATTTACGCAATTTCAGGTTCAAGGACTGTTAATAGTCGACTAGTAGTATCAAATTAATTAATTGTGAAATTGCAAACTTGTGCGCCCACCTTAATGCTTTATCTACAGGTAATGGATCACGTGATTCAGTTAGCCAATCAGATTCGTTGTTAACCTCAAATTATTGCGTGATTTTCAAATGATATGATTTTTATGAAAAAATGACTGAATCTCTGAAAGAATTGTTGAAATTCATACAAATCGGTGCTAGATTTGATTTGAAAGCGGTAGCTCTTGAACATATTTTAGGTAAGTATATTTAATTTTAAAAAACAAAAAACCAACATAACCTCAAATTTTGTTTCAGGTCTCACAGCAACCGATGATGGTATTGAAAAAATCTATGATATACCTGAGATATCAATATCATTATGTTGTTTATTAAATGATAATAATGAGATAATAGCAAAACATGCATCAATAGCATTAATTAATTTATCAGCAAATAATAAAGGTGCTGAATATTTAATTAATTTAGATTTTCAACAAAATACACAACAAAAATTACAGAAATTACCGAAAAATTTAATAGAAACATTATTAAATGAAATATTCAATCAAAATAGTAAAATTGCAGATGCTTGTTGTATGATTTTATCAAATCTAACACGTCATAATCATTTAATTGAGAAAATTACGGAATTTTTCGATAATAGCGATAAGAATTTGAATGAATTAATTAATATATTTACAAAAAGACAATTTAATCGTAATGGTGCTAATTTAGATTATTTAGCACAATGTTTAGCGAATTTATCACAAAATCCATTAATAAGAAAACAAATTTTAGATAAAAATCATTGTATTATCCAACGTTTATTACCATTTACAACATATCCAGATTCAGTGATAAGACGTAATGGTATTGTTGGTACATTGAAGAATTGTTGTTTTGAAACAGATTACCATGAATGGTTATTAAGTGATAATATCGATATATTACCACGTTTATTATTACCATTAGCTGGTAATGAAGAATTCGATGATGATGATAATGATAAATTACCATTAGATCTGCAATATTTACCAGATGATAAAATTCGTGAACCAGAAGCGGAAATACGTTGTAATCTATTAGAAGCTATTACACAATTATGTACAAAACGTACAAATCGTGAATATATCCGTAATAAGAATAGTTACATCATTTTGAGAGAATTACATAAATGGGAGAAAGATCGTAAAGTATTGTTGGCATGTGAGAATCTTGTTGATTTATTGATACGTACAGAAGAGGAGATTGGTGAAGATGATTTGAAAATTTTAGATATACCAAAAGATTTACAAGAGGATTTCCAACGGATTGATGACGAATTTTTGAAAAATCCCTAAATTTATTATAAAATCAAATAAAAAAAAAATCAAAAATCATCAAATAACACATCTGTATCAACACCTTCAAACACATCATTCCATATTGTTGAATGTTCACTATTTGTAATTGTGGTATTTTCCAATTTTTGTCGTTTATTATTGGAATTTTCGTTAATTTTCTTGAAATTAAACCGTTTTCTACCGCGATCCTTTCGAATGTTGTCGTCAACAACACTCAAATCTTGAATCAATACTGTTTTAATATTGTTATCACTTTTGTTTTTCCAATAAACACCAACTAGATTCTTTGGTGTTATTGTTAGATAATGATTGTTATTGGTGCCGGTTGTTAGAACGCCGAATTGTTTCAAAATTATCACAGCACCAATTGATAAGCATTCCGAATATTGTTCATACAACTTATTCATCATTGTACCATGTATTGTACCTGTTGAAAAATACACGATAAGAATCGACTGTAATACATATTTGATAACAAACCGGTTGGATCTTTCAATAGTATGTTGACTATAGCGGCTTTTTCTTCGAAATATTCCAAATTTTCTATAATTGCGGCTAAAAAAGGCGCTTTTTGGTTGATTAATTCATTACAATTAGCATGATTTTTAATCCAATCGATACAATATTCGTTTGTGTATTGTTTGTAATCGTTTACAACCCTCAACCATAAGTCGTCTTGGAATACGGTAATTGATGATTGGGAACATGGGATTTCCTACAATTTTTGCAATTATTTGTTGTTGTTATCATTATATGATTGATAAGAAGTTTACATTTGTTGAAATTTGATTATTTTCTCTATTACTATCATCGTATAAAACGGATAAATCTACATTTTTACAATCTGGTAATATACCAGCAGGTCCAGGGAATTTTCGTTTAACCACTTGTTTAGGTTTAAGGAATTTCGTATTTTCTGTTGTTGTTGTTTTACTATTTTGAAACGAATTTAATAATTCCTGTAATATATATTGTTTATAAATAATGACATAACCTCAATTTTTTTATTTTACATCGTCTAAATCGAAATCTGTATGGTTCTCGTCGAACATTTCACCCACGCCCCAATATTGTGTTGATAACCACCCTTAACACACCCTTTAAGTTTGTTTTATTGTAATTATTTGTCGAATTTATTTACAAAAATTGTGACACTACAATATCGGTAGATTTGAGGAAATTATTGTACGTTTGACAATATTGTAGTTGTTTGGAAATTGTTAAAATGGCGCTTTAGGCGGGATTTTTGAATTGTAAATTGTTAAACAGGTCCAGATAATTCAACAATTTTTTTTGGTTGTTTGTTGTTTTTATTAATAATACATCGATTTCATTATTTGATCTTTAAATCAATCTACACAGCGGTTTATTTTTTTAAGTTTATTTTTCTGTTTTTACATCCATACGCACGTTAAAAATGCATTATTTTTTAATTTATATTTATATAAAACTATAATCGAACAAAAAAAAAAAAGAATAATTAAAGAGAACACTAACAGCCAAAAAGACACAGTAGGGGAGTGGAACAAGAAACAAAACAAAAAAACTGTCATACAATAATTATTGAATGAAGAGCAGGAAAAACTGGCAAACTTTCTAAACGAGAAAAAATCGCTACAATTTTCCCCGAGATTCTCTTTCTAATTTAAGTACCAAAACAAAAAAAAACGAAATTTTACCAGTTTCTCTGTACAGCACAAGTGATGTGTATGTGTTTTTATATAAAAACAAATCTTGCATTTGGTTACCATATAGAAAAATCGTAAAAATTTCCAAGAAATGTCCGGTAATTTTTCCACTCGAAACAACCCAAAAACGAAGCACAAAAGATTGTCGGTCGATTAACGTTTACATCTTCAATATTAGTAGAAGCGACAAAACAATAAAAAAGAAAATTATTGCCACAACAGACATTTCTTATCAATTTTAATTAATTTTTCTTTTAACAAAAAATACAAGAAAACAGAAAATTAAGTACGGAATGCAATTTGTACGGAAAAATGCGCGTGTTTTCTACCCATACAATACTGTCGTCTCTTATAAATAATTTTTAATTAATTAAACAAAAATTAACAAAAACGTAGAAGAAAAAAAAACACAGGCCAGAAACACATATAAGAAGCGAGCGAAAAGATTATTATTTAATAGATTAAAAAGAGATAGAGAGAGAATGTACAAATTTCTAAATACTACAAGACTGATATTAAATTTGTTGTTGTTGTTTGTTTGTTGTTATTAACGAAAATTCAACACGATTTGTCGGGATGGATACTTTATTATTATTATCATCATTATTATTATTATTATTAATTAATAAACAAACAACAAAAAAAGGCTGCCAATTATTTGTGCAAAAATTTCCAAAACAACAAATTTACTGCAATTTAAAAAATTTAATTACAAGATATCCATCCACGACCCAACGTTTTCAATATAATAATAGTAATAATAATAATAATGTTTTGTTTATCAATAAAAATCGAAAAAAGTCTGATAAGAGGGCTTAATTTTTTATTTTATTTTTTGTTTGTTTGTTATATCAAATATTTAAAGCCCATACACTACACAGCACTGGATTAAGTTCGATTTTTGTTGTTGTTGTTGTTTGTTTTTAATGAGAAAAAATTTAGTGAAAAATAATGACAATAATAATAATAATAATAATTATATGAGACACAAAAGATAATAAACTTTTACGATACATCTTGATCTTCAACATCTTGTAGTTGTTCTTTGGGTTCTGCTTCACCTTTTATTAGAACAAAAAAAATGTTAATAATTAAAATTAATTAAATTTAATTAATTAAAACAAACCATCTCCTTGCATATCACTGGTCCATAATGTTAAATTATCACGTAATAATTGCATAATTAATGTACTATCTTTATAACTTTCTTCAGATAATGTATCCAATTCAGCAATAGCATCATCAAATGCTGCTTTAGCTAAACGACATGCACGATCTGGACTATTTAATATTTCATAATAAAATACAGAAAAATTTAATGCCAATCCTAAACGTATTGGATGTGTTGGTGGTAATTCATTCATTGCAATATCACCAGCTGATTTATATGCAACTAATGAATGTTCAGCTGCATCTTTACGATCATTACCTGTTGCAAATTCAGCCAAATACCGATGATAATCACCCTAGAAAAATGCAACAAAAATCATCATCAATTTTAGAGCGTAATGAAAAATGAAACGCTCAAGAGTGGGCGTATTCACGAATTTGTATTTAATAAAAGTGATGACAAACAAATCAACTCTATCAAGTGAGGTTATTATATATGGATATCTTGATTTATATGGAACGCACTGTCACCTGACCATAATAAATAAAATGAAAATTACCTTCATTTTATAATAGAAAACTTTGGATTCACCAGTAGATGCAGCCGGTATTAAATGTTGATCCAATACTGATAATATATCTGAACAAATATCACGTAATTCTTTTTCAACTTGTCCACGATATTGTCGTATCATTTCTAATTTATCATCACTACCTTTACTTTCTTCTTTTTGTTCAATTGATGATATTATACGCCATGATGCACGACGTGCACCAATCACATTTTTATATGCAACTGATAATAAATTACGTTCTTCAACTGTTAATTCCAAATCACATTTTGCCACATTCTTCATAGCCTCCACCATTTCTTTAAATAGAAACAAAAATCAGTTTTAAATGAAACAGTCTGTATATATGGATACAATGGTGTATCGATTAGATAGAAGAAACCTAAAGGGGTGGGGGTGGTGGTAGTAGCAGAAAACTACCACTACTATTGGCGCGCCATTATTTTTTCAACAAAATCAACTACGCCGTTAAAAACAATTGCAATCATTTTGTTAATTTGTTAAATATTTAAACAAATGAATAACGCTACGTCATAATATAGTAGAAAATCGAAGAAGAAAATCATTCCATCTCTATCTTTCCTGTTTTCCTTTTCTTTTTTTTTTGGTTATAGTAAAATCATTGATAATCAACTATAATAGACAGAGATAGAAATAGATAATTTTAATAGTTTTTAATAATCACGTCACCATTTACCGGTTGATGAACTATCAATTGTTTCTTAAATGCGTCCATATTTGATTTATTTATATTTTACCCAAAAATTAATTTATCATTAATTTAATGATAATCATGATGATAATTAATGGGGAAAAAAAACCAAAAAAATGATTCAATAAATTAAAATATTAGTGGTAGAAGGTGTACGGTTGGTTGAGTTATATTATTGGAATCAAGTTGGCGGCGACATTTCCTTAATAATAAAACAAAAGATACCAAATCTGTCAAAAAAAAAATTTTTACACCCTAATCCACCATTTAAAATCCTTACCATCACCAAATAATTGGTGAATAAAGTTGTTTTTGTAATTAATTTATGAACGGGTGACTGCTTAAAAATCGATAAAGGGTTGGAATTTTCGTTGAAAATCCCCCCTACTCACACCAGATTCCCGAATGATAATTGATCAAAAAAAAAAAAAAAACTCGGGGTTTGCTTTATTATAAATATACTGATAACACGATAATCGGGGCTAACTTACCATCGTAACGTTCAGCTTGTTCAGCCAATTTGGCTTTGTATACATTATCTTCACGTTCAAACATGTTTCTGTTCTAATAAACTGTTATTATAAATTTTTTTAAACACAATCGACACTAATTACGATTGATAAAAAAATCAAAAAATGATAAGAAAGTTGATTTTTTCTACACTTTTACGGTGTTTTTTCTTCTTTTTTTTTTGAAGCTCAACTCACGGTCGTCGTTGTGTGGTGTCGTGATATCGCATAGAACTAACCAATATGGCCGCACCCGGTCGCCACCAATCACAGCCAACTTCTCACACACACAAATTAATTATAAATAAAACACATAGATGTCGCTTTTTAATATATATATTTTTCGAATATGCAACCAAATATACATCTTTCAGAAAATTTTTCAGTAATCATCTATTCTACAGTAATTACAAGCATATTTTTTTTGAAATATTACAAAATTTGCATTCAATTATCGTTTAATGAATAAAATCAGGAATCATTCATATTTACACACCCACAAACACACACGAATTTATCACAAAAAGCTGGAAATTTTGCTATATTTAATATTTACAAAAAAATTGACTCCATGAATTTCGTGTAATTTTTAATAAATCTATATACAAGAAAAACAATGATTGTATAGCATTGATTTTGATTAAAATTGAACCCATACCAATTAACAAACAAAATAAAAGATAGAGTAGAATAAAGGGGGGCGGTCAAACAACAATTTTTTTTTATATATTCTCCTATTATAATAAATCGGTTAATAATTTTATAGCAGTAGTAGGTAGTAGTAATAATAATAATAATAATGATAGCTATTGTTAAAACAATGTAATCAATTTAAAATATATCCGGACATGCTGACCAATCTTGTTTTTCTTTACATTGCCAATAGGTACCTTTATAAACATGTACAATTGTATCAGATTCTTCATCTTTTTTTTGTTCAAACCATACAGGTTTATAATGTACATATGGTCGACCTTCAGCTGCAGCCATTTCAGCATCAGTTTCACGTTTTCTACGTACAGCACGTTGTTTCTCTTCTAAACGGATTTTTTCTTGATTTGCTTCATCCCATTGTCCATTTTCCATTAAACGTTGATCAGGACGTAAACGTGAATCAGTTGGTGCAACACCATCTTCTAATTCATTTAATTGTGATGCAAATATTGTAAAATTATAATAACGTTCAGCATCATCTGGTGGCATGCGACGTTTCCATGCTAATATTGTTGGACCAGTTTCATAAATTGGATTATTATTATTATTATTATTATTATTATTAATACGTATAACTGGTGCAATTTCAACTTTATCATCCCATGTACCATTTATAACCCATTTAACAATATTATTTTCATCCATAACAACACCTTTAACACGTCTTTGTGAATCACGTGAAAAATATGAATATGGTATAAATTTTAAATGACATTTTATCCCTTTTGTTACACCTTTACCAATAATTTCCATATCACCATGTTGATCTACCCATAATTTACCAACAATAATATTATGTACAGTTGTGGTTACTTTACGCCATGAATATTTATTATTTGTATTGATAAATTCAACTTGTGCTGTACCTAATGGTATCACTTGTAAATATTTACCACGAAATTTTGATGTCATTGTAAATTCTTGCCAACATCTCCATAAATTACCTTCACAATATTGTGCTACCATTGGTGGATGATGTGATACTTGTTCACTTATCGAACGCCAACCTAAATCATCTTTA
>JAZBGY010001258.1:0-10115 GCA_037414755.1 Lydus trimaculatus | reverse complement strand
TGGTTGTTGAATATGATGATACAGTAAATGCAGCCACATATGCCAATTGTTCACATGGATCACTACATCTAAAATAACAACAACAACAAATTAAATAATAATTAATCATTGTAATTGTGTAATTAATTACTTTGCAGCAACATCTAGAATTTCAGCATATTCATAATCTTCAGTTAAACGTTGTAACATTGATAATGGTTCACTAAAATTCACAGGCATTGGTATTTTTGATAAATCTTTACCAATACAATTCTTCATAATACTCCATAAATTTAAAGGATAATTTGGTTTATCAGGCACACGTGTACGCCTTTGTCGATTATTTGATGTTGTTGCTACTGCTGTTGTAGCTGAAGTTGTGGCTATTTCTTGTGTTGTTGTTGTTGCTGTTGCTGATTTACCAGTAACCACAACTACCTAAAATTATCAAAAAATAAAATCTACAAAACCAATAAATCAACTATAGAAATACTTGTTTAGTTTCAGTTTGTTCATCTGGTTCACTTGAACTATCCGAACTATTACGTCTACGTATTTTATTACTACTAGTTGGTATATTTAATGTAAAATGACTACCATCTGTTGTTGTTATATTATTATTGCTACAATTTTCAGCGATTGCATCATAAAATTCATTTTCATCTTCATCTTCAGCATCACTTGTAACCCCACCACCACCGCCACTGACACCGGCACCTAGCAACAATAACCAAAAAAAAAAAAGTTGGGTTATGTCATCATAAATGTCAAATATTTCCAAAAATTACATATTAACAAATTAATTATACAATAATAAATAAATTACCATCATCTCTAATTAATATTTCATTCATTATTATTGTTAATTATCGCAAAAATTAACAATAATTTGTTTTTTTTTTATTAACAATAATTTAACAATCAAAGATACCATAGATTTGACAATTTGACAGTTTGAAAAAAAAAAACAAATGACTACTACTAATCATGCATAGTTAACATGATTATAATGTAAATTAAACAATCATTTTTATAAAAATTTCCAATAAAAACAGCAAATATTAATAAAAATTTGATAAATATTTATAATAATAATCAAGGTTTATTGTTTATAATTGATAGAAATTAAATTTAATTATATATCTATCATAACCTCAAAATTTTTGTTCATTTGTTTTGTTTACCTGTAGGTCGATTAGTGTGAGCGGTAGCTGCTTGTTCTAATTTCGAATGTTGTTGTGCTAATGTTTCCACCATTTCTTGTAAACGTTGTCTTTGTTCACGTTCATGTTGTAATAAACGTATCCATTTATGACCGTGTTGTTGGGATGTTTTCAAATATTCCGCACATGTCTATCGATATTTATTAGTTTTATTTTTTAAATTATTTTATAAATAAATTTAATTAATTAACTTACATTAATCATTGCATTTGTTGATATACGAAACAATGTGGCACGTTCACCAATTTCTTTAAATTTATTTTGTATTAAATCCGGATCTGTATTTGTTTCAATATCATTTAATGGTTTAACTAATGCTTTCCAATGTTTATTTATTAAATCACTACATGTTTGTAAATCATTTAATTGTGCTTCTAATTTACGTACACAATTTGACCATTCCTCTGGACTACCAGAACCATTTTCAGTTTCTTCTTCATCTTCTTCCGATTCCATATTACGTCTAAAATTCAATAATTCTCAATAATAATAATAATAATGATGATGATGATAATACATTGCTTTAGCTTTTGCTAATTCTAACGCAGTCACCCATGATTGTCGTTCAACTTCTGATGCAGCCCTTATATGAAATGTTTGTGTACCACCATTCGATATAACAAATGTACAAGCATCAACTGTATAAATTAATGCACCATGTAATGATATACTGCCACGGCAAGTATGTGCCATTTCGGCTTGATTCCTACAAAAAAAAAAATATATATTTCTTTAAAAAATAACAGAAAACAAATGAATTTAACAATAAAACAAACAAAACAACGTTGTGCAGGGCCTTCTCTAATTTTTGTCACCATCATAATAATAATAACAATAATAATAGGGTTGTTTTTATTTATTAACTTACCCTTGTTTGAATCTTCGACGTCTTCGTATTGATAATGTTGGTACTCCACCATTATTCTCGGCCCTGCACAACACATTAATTTTTTTTTTTTGGTTGACAAAAATGCATATATTTTTCAATAAAATCGTAGTTACACATGGAAAACAATTGAATAATAAATAAATGAATCAAGTCATCCTAGATTTTTGTTTGTATGCTTGTTTTGACAATGACAAGGTAAAAAAATTTTATAAAAATCTAGTAGGCTATGATGTAAATCCGGAAAAAAAAACCAACAATTAATTAATTAATTATTTTTACCTGTAATAGGATAAATGTCCATTTTGTAAAACAAACCAACGTCTTTGATATCCTTTCAAATAATTCGTCCATTTAAATAGCCAACCTTTCATTACTGGTTCATTTTGTTGTTGTTGTTGTTGTTGTTGTAAATTCGTTTTTGTAACACTCGTATTATCACTCATTCTTTGACTTAATTTAATTAATTAGAAAAAAATTGTAGTTATTTTAAAAATGTCGATATATAGATATAACAACAATTAAGAGGACACGTCGTCCATATTGGATGATGACGTAATTTCGGCTGGTATCTGTCAAAAAAAATCTAGTTACTTCAGTTTCTTACAGTTGGTATTTGTTGAATTGTAGCAAATTTGAATTGATTTGTTGTATATTTATTATAATAAAGCAAAATTCAAATAAACTACGTTTGTTTATTATTAGTTTTTAATAATAATTAATAGGGTGATATGTTTGTAAATTATAGAAAACTAGAGTGATGTAGTAATTTTTACATTTTGAAGTTGGTTATCTTGTTTTTTTTTCTAACAATAGTCCCTGTTATACCGATTTAAAAAGTGAGCAACCTGGTTGAATTCAATAAGTTAGAAAAAGATAGTCAGATTGAGCAGCATTTGTTTTTTATTCAGTTATGACAACCTTACAAAATTTACAAAATTATAAATAATAAACTTAAACATAATAAATAGCGATAATTAATAAAAGGTAGGTAATTTCATTTGTTTACAGAAAAAAAGAGATAAATACAGTTGAATTTCATAAGTTAAACAAAGATAATCGCGTTATCACCTATCCAAATTCTAGTTATTTTGATTTTCTACTATTGGTGTTTCGCAAAAAAAAATTGGCATCCAATTTAAATAAATTGCGTTGGTGTATTATTAATATTTAAAAAATGACTAATTAAATCAATCGGTAATGGAAATATAATTGTTGAATTCTTTTCAGCTGATATATTATTTAACGTTTGTAAATATCTTAATTGTAATGCGGCTGGTGTTGCATTCATAACTTCAGCTGCTTCTTTTAATGCACGTGATGCTTTCATTTCACCTTCAGCTGCAATAACTTTTGCACGTGCCTCACGTGATGCTTCCGCTTCAGCTGCCATAGCACGTTGTAATTGTTGTGGTAAACTAACATCTTTTCTACAATAATTATTATTTTTTTATAATTAGCAAATAATTAGGAGTAGGTACATAATTAATTAATTTTATTACATTTCAACACGTTCAACTTTAACACCCCATGGATCAGTGGCGACATCTAATGATGTTTGCATTGCATGCGATATTGCTTCACGATCTGATAAGATTTCAGCTAGATTTCTTGTACCTAAGATGTTACGTAGTGTTGTCATAGCAAGAAGACGAGTCGAATTACTTAAATTACCATTAATTAATTAATTATAGTAAAAATAGATATACTAATGTTCCGCAATGGGCGAAAGGGCGTGTCCAAGCGTACCATTGACAGCTGTCATGTTACTACCAATAGTAATCAATTTTTCAAAATGAGCGGGAAAATAAAAACTATCAGTAGCGTCGTATGTATAGAAATATACAAAATTGAAAACATTTTATTATTAATTCATTTCGTATATTTAAATAAATTTAGAATCTATTGTCGGCGCCACTGAATGTTATTTTAATTGTCATATGTAAAAGTTGAACGCTATTGGCTGTCATGCTAGTCGCTCCGCCTCACCAAGCAACTGTCAAAATTGACATTCCGCCCCCTCTGGAACATTATTTGTTGAACTTACCTGTAATTTGTAACTTTAACAACAGCATTTAACGGATCTTGTATACGATAATAGACAACAGCATCAACAGTTACAGTTACAGAATCTTTGGTTAAAGCCTAAATTAATTATAAATAAATACACTAATTAATTAATTAATTAATTAGGAATAGAGAATAGGCATACTTCTTGTGGTGGTACATCGAAAGATACAGTCCTTAAATCAACTTTACAATAACTATCGACACAGGGTAGTATAAAGAAAATACCAGGACCACGAGCACCACCAGTTCGTAAACGACCTAATCGGAAAATTACAGCTCTTTCATATTCTTGTACTACCTATAAAATTTTATTTTTAATTAGAAAATTTAGTTAAAACATCTATTTTTAGTTTAATTATCACTTTAAAACACCAAAATAATGAGAATGGTAGTGTTAAGATTAGAAGAATAACAGAACCAATTGTTGCAATTAATTCAATACAACCCATTGTAAAATTTGATTTCTCTATAAAATAAAACAATTTATTAATTTATTTTCCGTGATTTAGGTAATTATAAAATTAATTTACCATATTCTAGGAAACATTCATACCCACCGGAGTCTGTACGTCGTATTCCGGCACTCATTAAATACTGTTCTATTTTCTAAAAATTCTAAGCCACAAATTCTTGTTATATGTATGTGTGTGGTACTAATTTAGTTAGCTGTTCTAAAATCCTAATCAAAATAGAATGATTAAAGCAAATATTTATAATAAAACGTCGTTTCTTCTTCACACATCATCTAACAACTGTAATCACTACTGAAATGCTATTGGAAAACATCAAATGAAGCTTGATTGATTCGATCATTCAACAGTTCAGTTCACTAAATTTTCGTTTATTTATACTTCATTTCAATAAAAACAACAAAACAACCAAAAAAAAACCTGGAATATAGTCATTTTCTCCAGATTTTTATTGTTTATTGAGGTCGTCTCTCCTGTTGTTCCCCGCCTCATCTATACAAAGTTATTTTAAAATTAACGAAAATAAACCAAAGGATTATTATAGGTTGATTGTTATTCAATTTTTTTTTTTAAATAAATATTTATATTAATTACATCCATTATAGCAGGTTTTATAAACTATTTTGTTTTCTTGTGAAAAATAAATCTGATATTTGAATAATTATAGGAATTTTTATGTTTTACAGTTGGTTCTTTTGTTTTTTACGTATAAACAAAAATCACTAGAAATAGAGATGCGTTTTTATTAGATTAGATAAAGATAACTATATAGACAATCGTTTATTCTTTTGTATCAATTACACAAAAAAAAAAGAGTGAGACATAATTGTATTTAATGAGTTAGATAGAGATAATCAATTAACATTTGTCTTCATTTAGGTAGTTCTGACAATTTTGAATTTAATAAATCAGATAGTTGTTAATAAACAAATAATGTTAGTTGTTGAAATTATAGTGTTTTTGATATTTTACAGTTGGTGGCATTGGTGTTTTTTTCTTATATAATAAAAAAACAGAGACATCATATACAAATTGAATAAGTTAGAAAGAGATAATTTGACATCAAACAGCATTTGTTTATATTATTAAAATTGGCGGTTGCTCATACAGTTGACCAGTAATATCACTGCAATCTTTATATCTACCAAGCCGTTATCGAATGCAGTTGGTCCACAAGTATCTTGATTTTGAAATAGATTGCCGTATAAAGTGCATTGCTAGTGCAGTCACCAGTGACGTCATTCCACTACATAATCGATTCCTATACGTTCAATCAAACCTATAGTGGCGGAGCGGGTTGACAGTCCTTAGGGCAGGCCCTGCCGCCCACCGCGGAACATTAGGATATATTTTTACTATAATTAATTAATTAATTAATTCAAATCATACGTAGTAGATTAATTTATAATTTTTGCAAGTTATTTTTTATGCATACATATGATGCATATTGGCAAAAAATCCCAACATGGAAAACCCAGAATTATATTGAATTAAATAAAAACAAAAACAAAAAAGAAACCGGATTATTTGAACCGGATTATTATTATCTATCTATATCTATCTTTATTTAATTTTATTTATAAATAAACATTTTATAGTTTGTTTTTGAAGAAGAAACGGTAGAAAAAACACAACAACAATGTTAGTGTTTTTTGTATTTTTATGTGTTTTTACAACAATTTCAACAATAACAATACCAGAAAATCCATGTCCACATATATTTACATACAAAACAGATAATGGTTTATATTATGGTGAAATACAATTACCATATGATGGACAGAAACAATTAAATTTAAATGTGAACGTTTCATTGATTGGTGTCTACGCAAATATTGTAAATTCATTCATAATTAATATAATTAATAATAATAATAATAATTAACAAATTTTAGGGTGTTAAGTTGGTATTATTGACAAACTTGGATGATATCCAATCGGATGCAATATTGAAATATCGTGTTGATTTCCCATTGGTTGATATACTACCGAAAATAACACAAATTCAATATAATGGACGTGTATTATGTGCTGGACCAGCTGAATCTAGTAATTAATTTATTAATTAATTAGAAAATTATAATTACCTAATGTTCTGCAGTGGGCGAGAAAGCGTGTCCACCTTTGACAGTTGTCATATAACCAATAGTATTCAATTTTTCAAAATGAGCGCGGAAAATAAAAACACTCAGTGGCGTAGATAACACGATTTAAAATTTATATATAAATAAATTTAGAATCAATTGTCCACGCCACTGAATGTCAATTTAACTGTCATGTGTGAAAGTTGAACGCTATTGGCTATTATGTTACTACCTCCGCCTCACCGTACAACTGTCAACATTGACATTCCGCCCCTTACGGAACATTATAAATTGAACGGACTGTAATTTTATTTTGTACCTATAGTTAGTACAAGGGGCGTTACGAATTTATGGTCGAATCTACAACATTTCATCTACACATCATCTGTCCAATTTGCGTCGAAACCAAATGAAATTCCAGAATTTCTAGATATTATCAATACGATACATCGTAATGAAGCAGCAACAACAACAAAAACAACAACAACAACAACAACAGAATTCCCACAACGTGCCTCTACCACACAATTCAATGATAATTGTGGTATAGCGAACGATATCCAAACATTAATCATAAACGGTGAAAAAACCGCTGATAATGAATTTCCCTGGTTGGTTGGTTTATTTAAACGTAAAGGTGTTTCATATGAATTTCAATGTACATCGAATTTAATCAGTGATCGTCATGTAATTACCGGTAATTCCCCTGCACCCCTCAATCGTATCTTATTATTACATAATTTGTTTAAATTATTATTACAGCTGCCCATTGTGTACAATTCTATAATGCACCATTAATCAATAAAGATGATATGTTATTAATATTGGGTCGTTCAAATTTAACCCATTGGGCATCATCAACTAGTACCATTTTACGTACAGCTAAAACAATCAATGTACATCCAAATTATCGTCAATATACAGCACACTGTGATTTAGTTATAATTGAATTAAATCAACCAATAGAATTTCGAAAAGAAGTCCATCCAATTTGTTTATGGTATAATAATGATAGTAATGGTGGTAGTAAATTTGATAATAATAATGGTATAGTAGCTGGTTGGGGTAAAGATGAGAATGGTCATGAAACAATACCACAACCACATAAAGTATTAATGCCAATTGTAACACAAGAGGAATGTTTACGTTCAAATCATGCATATAATAATTTAACATCTGAATTAACATTTTGTGCTGGTAAACGTAATCAACAAGGACCATGTACTGGTGATAGTGGTGCTGGTTTTATTATAAAATATCAAAATAAATGGTATTTAAAAGGTTTAGTTTCTATTGCATTAAAACAAGATAATTCATTTAATTGTAATTTAAATGAATTTGTTGTATTTGTTGATGTTTTTAAATTAATTGATTGGATACGGAATGTGATTAATAATTAAAAACAACAATTTTCAACGTATACGATCCGCTTTATCCTAATTAACTAGCGCTAAAAGTAGCGCAATTAACAAATAGAAAAAGATAACGACTTACTCTCTTTGTCTTACAGTTCTCTAATTGGTGCTATTATATACTTGTCTTTTTCTAATCAATACTGTATTTTTACAAAATAGTGCGTACGATAATTTTTAAAATTGACTAAATTTGTAAAACCTATACTCGATTATTATTTTATTACAAATTATTGTTTATTTAATATAAATATAAACAAATTGTACTTAATTATTAAAATTATTATTTATTACAACAAATAAAACGTTTTAATATTTATTTTGTACGAATTTTAATTTTGAAAGTAAAGGTTAACCCGACTGGAATGGCACTTTTTGTAACGTTAGGATTTTCGGAACTGCGACAATAAAAATTACCTTAGAATCAGGGGCGGACTTAAGGGGGGGCTTAGGGGGGCTTAGCCCCCCGTGCTTCAAATTAGCCCCCCTAAAAATAAGCCTGTTGCTCATCATATTTCTTTCTAACGTCAGGTTCCCATAGTGGGCAACAAAAGTTGAGCGAGTTTTATTACCCAACGGAGAATTGGATTAATATTAGAGCACTAGTTTTTCAAGATTACATACAATTAGTGAACAAATATTATCCAATAAACTAGCTGTATGTTAAATTTTACGCTAGCCCCCCCAAAGGTTTTATCTTAAGTCCGCCCCTGCTTAGAATACTGATATTTTTCCAAATTTTTCAACAGATATCGGTAGATTAAGTCTAAACGTCTAAAGAAGACCACTTATAGGTGAAGAAAAACGTGAAATTGTTAATAATAAATCATTTATTTAGCAATAAACATTACATTAGTTGAAGTGACAACATCGCAAATGTAAAACTAAAGCGCGCATAATTCAAAGTGTCTATCGTTACTAATTGTAATTTTCCGCAATCGGAGTTGATCCGTTGATCTAGCAGATTTTTACACTTCTCTGTTAGTGGGCAGTGTAAAGGATCGTGTCCGGTGGATCATATCCGTAGCGGATCGTGGGATCAGATCCTATAAAAAGTCCGTTCGGTTTCACTTGAAACAACTATAATTCATACAACAATATTTAACATGTATGGCCCGCTTTACGTTACTAAAATCTGATAAGTGGGGTAATAACTGGAGAGAAAAGAAATAGCAAATATGTGCTATCTTTCTCTTAATTTTTTCGTATTTTTCTATCTCTTTTTAATACTAAATTATATAGTGCGTACTATCATTTCAAAGATTGACTGATAATGTAAAATTATGATTTACGTAAATATATCTCAATATTTAGACAAACACAAACAAATTATGTTCAATTATAAATAAACTATGATAAAAATGAAACTTTTTATCATTCAATAACTTTCCCAATTTCAATCAATTTCATAAACTACCGTACGTACTATATTTAAGATTCAATCAATTAGAAAAGGATAAACTTATATTTTTAGTTGTTTTAAATCTTAGTGGTGGCGCTAGTATCGCAACAATTACAACCAATGACATTAGAGAGAAAAAAACAAATAAACATCAACAATAAATATGGCGCAATGGGGCACCTCATCATCATCATCATCAGAATCTGGTATTTTACGTAAAAATAAACCAAAAGATAATTATGATGATTTATTAGTATTTGGATATGCATGCAAATTATTCCGTGATGATGAGAAAGCATTATATATTGATCAAGGTAAACATTTAATACCATGGATGGGTGATGATAACCTCAAAATTGATAGGTCAGTTTCACAATTATTAAACAAATAAATTAATTAATTAATTAATTATCAATTATTTTAATTTAAATTAGATATGATTGTCGTGGTGCTTTATCTGATATCAAATTATATGAATCTAGTCGTGAAGGTTATGATACAATGAGATGGTTGGGTTTAAATGAATCAGAACGTAAAATTGAACAATTATGTGATAAAGAACGTTATTATGCATTGGAAATTAATGAAG
>JAZBGY010001257.1:0-25278 GCA_037414755.1 Lydus trimaculatus | reverse complement strand
TAGTGTATACTTTGGTTTTTGATCAATTTTAGAAAAAAAAAATACCAATGCAAATACCGAATTGTACAAGATTCTTAGGAAGTGGAATATACTGACACCAAATAACGTAGTAAGTCTTTTGGCAATGGATAGTGATGAAATGCATAACGTATTATAAGGCTTTGCCAGGAATGCTAATTTAGATTTATGATTAGAAGCATTGGTAAGAGTTGATATGAAAAGTCTGTGCCTGATGGAACTTTAAACCAAAGCCAACATTCAAAAAAAAAACACGTTAATCTAGTGTTACACAATAGACCAGCTATTGGTAGCTGTAGTCTCGTCAATTTCAGAAATATTAAAATAAAACTTTTAAAGGACGTAATTAAACATATTTTCGGAAAGTCGACTTTTTTGATATGCATAGATAATGGTAAAGGCCGATCTTGATGCAACTGGTTCAAAAACCTACGCTTTGTGCAGACTTGAAGCAAAATATTTTGCTCCACCGTTAGTAGTAGCATAATATGAAACGGTTTTGTAGTCTTATAAAGATAAATAACAGAAATTCTACGATAACTGCAGGACCGGTGCAAGACTGTCTGGCGCTCTAGGCAAATGCAGTTTAGGCACCCCTATACATTGTACATACATATACTTACACATAATTAGCTGTTTGTGATAATAAAATGAATCCAAGTTTTTAATCGACGTTTTAGCGTCCTTAGAGGATTGCCTAGTTTGTTAAGCTGGCCCTGGATGACTGTAATTTCTCCACGCTATTGTATTGTTTCTTGTTTTCATGGCTACTTGATTAATTCTTAGAGTTAACAAAATCGTTTGCATAAGTTAGAATGAGATAAACATAAAAAAGCGGTCAGTCGCCTATCGATTGCACCCACTCTTAGAGCTTTCTCTAAACATCTCAACATCTACCATCTTTGTTATGACCATAGTGAAACATCTGCGGTCGAATTTATCAGACAAAGATCGAACTACATCTACATTATCCGTATTTTTGCTATTCAGTGCTGGCATTTAAAAAGCAACATTTTATATGGAGGAAAATAAATAAAGAAAGGGAGGAACAGTTGTTTCCATTTTACTTGTTTTAAGGCCAAGTCGGTCAATCCAAAGCAGGCTGAATATAAATAATAATTTAAATTGTTTCAACAATATGAAAAATACTAATTGTAGGTAGCATAGTCTAGCGATAATTCAATTAATTATGCAAAGTTATTCATATACTAGAAATTCAAAGGAACCAAAGGTAGTGTTTTGTTTAGTGCAGACTTCAATATTCACAAATACATTTGACAAGCTGGAAAAATTTAAACTTGATGCCTACATTTGGATTTGTTGTTTTGAATTATTCGAGATTGATGGGTGCAATAATGGCGTGCATCTTCAGTTTACGTATATATTGAAATAAGTAACCCAAGGAGGAAAGGTAAGAAAATAGCTTACACTGGTGTAGTTTCGGTCCGTCCAGCTGCTTTCTTTATACATCTGTTCAATACAGCTGCACTCAATCAACGCTGATACAGACACACTTATTTGATTTTGATAAGAGCATCATTGAATTTTGTTGTTAGACTAGGTGCAAATATACACAAATAAGATGTTTTTATGTTGTTGATAAAAAAATACATATATGTTCTTCCGCCTTATTGAATTTGAAATTCTTAAAAATCTTCTTTAGAAACTGTTTTTTCTAATTTTTGGGACAAGAAAAATGCGAATTTGAATGGAAATTCGTAATATTTATGGTAATAACGGATAATATTCACATAATCGACTACTTGTTGATGTTGGTTCCCTTTAGTAGAGATTCAACAATATATGACAAAGATAATAGTACCATTGAAAGTTTGTCAGATCAAAATACACTTCAAAAGGTCGATCGACAGCTGTTATTTCGAATAGTGTGGCACGTGCTAAACCACGTGTTACGTTTTAACTAGTTCGCATGCGTAGTTAAATCGTTCAACAGGTCGCCAATATATCAATTAATCAAATTATTTTACATAAAACAATGATTGTTGTTAAAAATATTCCATAAACTTAAATTCAATATTTACCAAACCCTGTAGATGCAACGAAATAAAAAAAAACAGATAGAAGGGGAGGCAAGATTATCTTGCATGCGTGGTACATAAATCAGTATCATAGAAGACGATAAATCCACTTTTCTAAAGTGATTTTTATTTTTCTTTATCGAGAAACTGCAATTTTCCTTTAAATTGTCGTATTACGCTTATCCTAGTGAATGCCTGCCGCATCTCTATCCTCTTATGAAAGGATTATTCAACGGGTATTAACTACTTTTGAAAGTTTCTTAGCAACTAGTTTTTTTAAGAAAAAATCAATTTTTGGTAATGGAAAATTCTAGAAGGCATCTGAAAATTTTCGAGTGATGAATCCTGGTGGAAGTCTGCCAATGGTCAACACCAGGCCTTCGAATGGAGGCAGCCGGCATTATAACCAGGTGTAAACTATACGACGACACCTGTCCTCTTAAAAATCAATGTCCTTTAGCCATTGTTCATTACAATTTAACCAATGAAGTGATCATGCAACTAACATCGATTCGTCACGAAATTCATAAAACGATCAAATCAAAATTACAACATTAAACAAATCTTTATTCAATTGTCGATGGGATGATATTATCGTTATTATTATTATTATTATTATTATTATTATTTTATCAATGTAGTGAATAATAAACTAATGCATAGAAACCCATATTACAGTTGGTTGATCCGGTGAATTTCCGGTTTCCGGGAGACTGCGTCCACGAGCCAATTTACTGCAGTTAAATTGTTCATTTTTTCTAAATAAAAACTACAAACTTACACGATTTTTTCATTCATCTTACCATAAATTATGATTGTAATAATATTTTTAGAATATTTTTTAAAATAATGACTTCCTAATTTGATGTGTATAATCAAAATTCAGTATTTCTATTCAATTAAATTGTTAATTTGATTAATATTTCTTAACTAATTTCAATCGAAAATTATTGTAGCAAGATAAAAGAAAGCGTGAATGAATTAAAGCAATATTCGATAAATTAGTTTTTATAAAATTCTAGTGTAATTAGTTTTACATACATAAATACAGTGAATATACGGAAAGATGTAGGGAAAAAAAAAATTTGTAAACATTTTGAAGCATGCCAAATTAAACACGTGTCAGCCAGCTAGTAGAGGAATTTTAGTAATTTCAGGATGTGAACAAGTGAATCACACCTACAAATCTTTAAAAGATGACTATTTATTTTAACACAATTATACAGTGCTGTATGTTGTATTATAATAGTCTGAGAGAATGGTGTTTCATGCTAAAAGGGCACCGATTTCAATTCATGTTTCTGGTGTTGATTCTAAATCGATTCAAATGTTATTCTGTTATCATATTGCCCCATTGCGGGAGGTTGGAAAAAATCGCATTCACCCACAATCTTAAAACAATACCACATGCTAGATTTTTTACTTCCGCACACACGCTGTGTAGTTGATAAAAAATTGTTGTTACTTTTTTATTACTGTTTCTTTAGTTTTCTATAATATAAAACTACCACATGTATACAAACATAGTTTTATTTTTTTGAAGTGTGTTTTAAACGAATTTTACCACCTGAATAGTGGAAAAATAAGAAATGATGTTAGATTGTCTATTGTTATAGACATAGACGAATAGAACATTCATGTGTGATACATAATAAAATCGACCACCCGGTCACAATTGTTTCAAAGTGTTTATACCGAAATGTAGGTTCTTTAAAAAATATTCTTTTATTTCTCATTGCTATCTCATATCCATCATTTTGGATCATGTCTTCAAAGAGAACAGTTGTTCATCTTAGCGATTACAAGTAAGAATGAGTAAAATCGAGATAATAAAATTTACAAAAACATAATAAATTACGAAGTTAAAGTATTTTGGCAAAATTTCAATCGTTTTTTGTTAATTTTATGTCAACATCAATAATTTTTATGGTCTTTCTCTACTTTCTACAAGTTATGTTCCCGAAAAACTACTTTTGTCTTCGATAATTAATTAGAAAACATTCTTTTAACAAAAGTCTTTCTTAACATTATTTTTTACAAAATTACAATTTTGATAAATAGTTTCTATTTCATATATATATATATATATATATAGTATGCGCAAATGTAGGAGGCATTGGTGCGATATTATCTGTAAATTTCCGGCTTCTTGACGGCGGCGTCACGGTACCGCGAATACGGTGTGTACGGTTGACTTCTTGAGGCACGTCCGACTCCAAACACTTGCCCTATGTATTGTTTTCAACTGAGACAATAATACTGTGAATATTTAGAAAATTAACAATGCCTAAACTTCTACATTTAAACAATATTTGTGGATTTTGGAACAAAAGATTATTTTTGTAGAAAATTAGAAGAACATGTTATGAATTACGATGAGACAACTGTCTCGAATACAAAAAAAAAAAAGAGAAAAAAACCAACAAAAGAAACTAAAATTACCAACCTGACCAATATAATCAAGGCTATGTTGTTGAAAAGTTTTTTTTTCTTCTTTCAAATAGACGCCAAAATTTGGAAAAATTTCAAGTTTAATAGTCTACAAACTGTATCAATTGGCAAAATATATTAGTTTTACAATTTAAACAGACCATTGGTTGAATAATTAAATTAAATTTAGTGTTGTTTAAAATTCTAATTGGCTAGCAAACACTAATTGGTGAGAATAAATTGTAACTTAATAATACAATGGGATTTTAGGCAGAAAATCTTTTATCTAGAAATATACAGAGTGTCCCACCTACAAGAAACACTCATCTAGATTCACCTATTTAAGTCTTAGCAGAAGCTTACCTCAGTAGTAATTCTCTCTTAATGATAATCAATTATTTTTGAAGTAATTTTACAAAATTGATGATTCAAACATAAATACACCTATTTGTCAATGGTATCGCTGTTTTATTAGACGAAATAGTCTGTACAAACTACCTAGATATGTACGTATAAATAAATCTAATTCCTGATATATATACCACATTATCTCGTGTCATAATTAGGTTCTTGACCTTACCTGAGATGCCCGTTGACTTTCGTCGACCTTTTAATTATTAAACGTGATTATTCTTCTCAGAATAATATACGTTTTAATTATTTATTTTCTCGCATTCTGTACTACTTACGGTTTTTATTTGTTTGTTCTTCTACAAATATGGCGTCATTTTCTTTAAAATTTCTTACTAAAATATATTGTAGCGCTTTTTGCACCGAAAATTCCGCAATGAAATTTTGACATTTGATAAATTGAAAGGAAATCAATAGCACACTAACCTTCTATTATAGCGAAATTTTTTATCTATGAGAACTTTATGGATAACTCTGATCTATTTAATTAAAGCAAATCAGGCCCTTTTTCGACAAAAAAACATCAATTAAACATCATTCTTTGATTTTGTTGATTACCGTTTATTTGAAAGCAAATATTGATTTTTGTCTCAGTTGGAGTATATATTTGGCGGTAATCGGTGAATGTGCTCCTTTTGGGGTTGTATGGGTCAGTTAAACTTGAAAACGTAAATATCATGAGGGGAAGATTGGCGCGCGCGCGAAATAAGGATATGTGATACATCTGTCTTTGATATGCACACGTGCTGCTTAGTTAGGTCTTAGCAAATATCATACATACCGTATATTATCAACCCTAGTTATGTTAAATAGAAAATTTTATATGTAGGGGAACGCTGCTTTGCATGCAATAATTGCTTGTTGAACGATCCACATCCAATACTCAAAATTGAATAAGAATGATTCTGTTTTGTAATTAATTATAAAAATTGTTGTAATACCGATATTTTAGAAGTAAAACATCTAGATTAGATAGAAATTTGTAGTTTAAGTAGCACAATTTGTTTAAAAACTATTTTGCCCGTGCTTTTCTAATTAGATCATCTTAAATTTTTAAAAAAGTAACTGGCTCAACGCTTAAAATATCGCCCTATGTTCAACATTTGGCTTGTAAATATAACAAATCATAAATAGGTGTACACCGAATTTGACACATCTGTTAAAAAAATCTGCGTGTACACGTTTTAGAACTTCCTTTAGTTCCGACTGGTAAAAGATAAGGGTGGAAATTATGAAACGAAAACACACGTGCGTTAAAATATACTTTTGGTGGGTAAGTTTTTTTTTTTTTTTTAGAAAATTTTTTAGAAAGTCCATTTCATACTAGTTTTTAGAAAAGTGTATATGTGCAGCTGATGGAGCCACATGGCATCTTGAATACGGAAAAACCATCTGCCGAAAGCATGATTTGGTAAAATATAATACGAAATATATAGATAAAGAAAGGGTTGTAGTAAGCAAAAAGAAATAACGGCTTAGCAACTGGCGGACCTAAGGATCCAAATCAGAACTACATCTGTTGCGCAGATGGCCGGACTTTAAGACCTGCCAACCTTTGCGCATTAGTTTTACACCTTAAACACCCAAATAATTTCACTTGTAATACTTACCTGTACATAATAATTCATATTACATTAACCATATCAGATGGCACTATATAATTCTACATGTGCACAATAAATTTGAATAGTACAATGTATACAAAAATTGTACACATTGAAGTTGTTGTTTAACGTGCAATTCAGTAGACAACCTGATTTTAGCTAAAAATGTTACATACTCAGAAATCAATCGTTGGCACATTATCGGCGCCCTGCAGGCGCGGCTTCAATTCCATTTAGAAGACGTTCGTATAAAATCGACAACGATAATTTAAAGAAGTTCATTCAACGCCCGATTTGCTCTAATTAAATGTTACAAAATCTAGAAACGATAAAGCGACAATTACTGTCAAATTTTTGAATATTACGTGAAAAACTAATTGTTTGCATATTCATTTCTTCTATTATTATTATCAAGTTATCGTACTGATAAGGGATAATCAAGATTACCCTTAATTAATTTGTATATAATTTTTTAAAATAAAATTATTTAATTTGGAACGCCCTATGCTATTTTTACATATTCAACTACTTGACTTTTGAATGAAGAGAGTTAATTTAACTCAATTGCCACTTTGATTATTAATTCGAAGAAAATCTTAATAAAGGTAGGCAATATGTTCCATATGTATGTATGCACATGTGTGAGGGGTCGTAAATAAAACAAAAAAATTATATTCTTTTATAATGTTGGCAGTTTAATGCTTCAAACAAACAATATTCGCAATATGAAAAGAGACTAGGTCAAAATTACCTGCGCTCAGTCATAAATGTGCAGGTATAAATATTTTAATGCATAAATACAGTGCAGTTGTAGGTGTAAAAGATAAGGTACCCAGCATCTGTCTTTAAATCTTTTCCCAGGCCTGTCCCCAGCATGTGTTGTGCAGATTTTTTTTTTTTTAAAGCAAATAGTTTGCAGGTGCCAAATTTTCAATGGTTGTTTTGTAGTATTATTACCCTTATAATATTATATATGTAGTAAAATGAATGGTCTACAGTCATATTTTCTTATTGTTTAAAGTGTCCAGTAAGATAGAGTAGGTCTGGAAATCTACGAAGCGAAGTTCCGTCGACGGCTGACCGGATGCTTCGAGTCATGAAGACACCGCGTCCACTCACCGAAACCAACACTCCTACTTTCTTACGCTTAAAACTTAAAATTGAAAAAAAAATATACGTAATATTTATAAAATAGAAACGTCACTTCGAGGGGATGTCATTCTGTATTACACATATATTTTAAAGGGGTGTATTAGAGATACACACTATAAAAAGATTATGTTGCGTTTTCTTCATTAGACATGCACTTCTAGTTTGGATAAGCTTGAATTTTCAACATAATAAGACGCGTTATGGTCACGGACCATCCTTACTGTCATCATCATTAGGGAGTTCAAACTTCTAGCTAGTCGACGAACTTGAACGCAAACTTCCTTCCAACAAGAACAACAACAACAGAAAAATGAAGAAACAACAGATTTACCTAGTCTGTCGATTTAATAAAATATTCAACCCCTTTAGATGATGAATGATATAGCAGCAGATGGTTAATAATATATTAAATAACTCTAAAACACAGATTGTTGTATTAATTATAAAACACCAATAGAATAGTGTTTTGATAATAAAACAGTTGAAATAAATGTTAATCAAACGTAAAAGGGACGATGCCAACCGTGAAATGATTATCATTAACCTTTATCTGAACTAATCTAAAAGGCATCATTTTATAATCAGTCTTGATCTATATCTTTAGGGTGGTTAGCATGCATTTTTGATAATTTGCACAGAACCAATGTTTAATATCGTCACGCAATCTAAATTAAATAAATTTGACGGGTTGAATGTCTTCACAAACAGCTGTCTTAAAAGGGTTACATCCCAAATGGGAGAATTCATTTTTATTTGAATCAAATCTGATTTGTAATTAATAAATCATCTTTATGTCAGACGAGATTGTGTGATTATAATAAAAGGATATAATTAACAAAAGAGACAACTGTTTATATAGAACTATTTAGTTTTCTTTTGATAATATGGCAACTATAAAAATTCATTATTAATGATTTTTACTTGTAAATGTGCATCTGCCCAAATTGTTGATATTGTAGATAATGAATCGATAAAATATTTTAACTAGTCGTAAAAATGCAATCATTAATTTATACAAATAAAGTAAAAAACAATTATCTTTTTTATATTCATATATCAATTGTACATTGAATGCGAAAATAAATTAATTGCACTTGAACGACAAATTAAAACAACTTTGTTTGCCAGACACGACCTTATACTTGAATCAACTCCTGTATTTATATAAAATACAAAATAATTAAAAAAATTTTTATTCTCATCTGTAATTAGATCAATTACTTGTGTAATAATTAACTTAAATATAGAAAAACGTATATTTTCGATGATTGTTTTTATATCAAAGAAATGAACGAAAATAGCAGGTATAATCAACAAAATAAATGTAAGAAACAGACGGCTAAATTTTGAGGCCAAGAACATTTAATAATAACTGGTTAAAATCAAAAATAAATTTTTGAGACAACCGTATTTTCACAAAAGTAAATTGTCCATAATTTCATACTGACATAAGTACCGATTCAGTTTACAAAAACATAAAAATAATTAATTATTCTAGTCCTGATGTATAATTTGATTACCTGCTCAACTGTATAGTTTTGTTTATCTAATGGAAATGATTGGATAAACGTTTGTTGTACGATTTCTTTGTTAAATAGGGCAACATTAAACAACAAATACCTATTAAAATACAATCGTTCAAGAATAACTAAAACAAATAAAACTCTAATTACCTCTTTTATTTCTAATGAAATATGAAAATAAACAAATGAATAAAATATAGAATGTATTAGACGATTTTTAATGATAGCCCAATTAAAAAAGAACTAAAATAAAGTAACTTGTTGAAAAGAAAATAGTAATGGAAACAGATACAATTTTACACAACTTGCACATCTGTTCTTATTTTCGTGTATTTTTTTCCAATCTTTTTTATCTTTTCCCCCAATGCTGTATCAGCAATGTCTGGAACTGACAATGAGGTTGCTTAATGTTTTTCCCATTACAAAAAAATAAATAATAATGTTGTTTTTCTTTTTGTTTTTATATTTAATTGTCCACTCTCCTAGATGGATAAAATCGATTCACATGGAAAATATTCCAAATATTCCGCAAAGAAAAATTATCCATACAACAAGGACAAGGCTACAATTTCAGGATATTTAGGTTGTCTGTCGTCGTTAGACAAGACGGTTCAACATACAATGGAATTTCTGTAAATTGTTGTTTATAAACGACACAGTTGAATGCAAATTTTTTGCAATTTCGCTATAAAAACAACAACAAAATAATAATAATAATAATAATAATAGTCCCTATATATTTCAGTATAAAAGATCTTGTTGGCACGTATAATCACATTAAGCTGAGCTTAGCATAAGTACAATTTTCATTCAAAATACAATGGACGATAATGAATGGAAACTAGAGCTTTTGACCTGAATTCTGTTACAACAAAAAAAAAGTTTTTCACGGAAACTACCCACTATTACGAATAGATTTCCAACGTTTCTAATTTCAGTTGTTTCCCTATTCATAGTAGATTGTAAAGAATCAGTGGCGTAGTCAGCATCTGAGTGCGGAGGGGGCGAGATTCAGTTCATAACATAATGAGAATATAAATCTTAAGAATTAAATGAAGGGGCGGCTAGGCGGCCTACTGTTTTAAGAGAAAAAATTAGGAAAAAAAAAACTGGTGGAGTCCGAGTAGTATGAGCAAAAGATGATTTTGATAAGTCAGCAGAGCGGCGGTTTGACATATAAAACAAAGACAGTGCAGGTGTTACACAAATGTTTATCACTTGTTTATTGTTTTCGAAATGTAAGAATGATTGCCGTCCCTTTGTAGCGGAAATGTACATAAGTCAGAGCTGGCTTGAGCTGTGGGGATACTAATTGTAAAATAATATCAAGGACGCAAAGATTTATTTTTTTATTGTATTTTAATATTCACATTGCGAATGAAACCAGATTGTTAAAAAACGTAGCTATATCCAAATTTTCTATTTTAATAATATATGGTATTAAAGAGAAGAGCACAGTGGGTGCGGAATAAGAATGACGGGAAGGGCGGTCGCCCTCTGGCCTCCGTTCGGCTACGCCACTGTAAAGCATCATAATGTGAGTACTATGAAATATGCAAACTAAATGATTTTACTTGTTACCAGCGGTAGCCCTAGTTCTTTAACAGGGTGGAGCGAAATTTCTGTTCAGCGTCCTTCGATCGACAGGTTTTGAATGAATTATAATTCAGTTCTTGTTTAATAATATATAAATTGAGAATGTTGTTTTTCCCGATTTGATTTTGGCGCCTCTCTCAACCAGCGCCTGGACCGACTGCTCTACCCCAGGGCCGTGCAAATGGGAGATGCGATGGGTGCGCTGCGCCCAGGCCCACCAGCTATGGAGCTCTAGAACAACCCACGGACTGAATTGTGAGGTAAGGGCCCCATCTGCATTTTTTTGCACCCGGGCCCCTGAACATATCTGCACGCCCCTGGGTACATATGTATGTGAAATGTGCTATTCATAGTTTTGTATAGACTTTCTTATTAACCCCATGGTAGTTACGCTCTTAGTGTTTCTGATATTGCGATTTACAAAAATTTATTTTATGAATCTATCTGGTTTGATGATAGGGTAGCATGTACAAATATTCCAGAATAACCTCAATTTCTCCTCTGTTCATAATCTTTATAGGAATGTGAACTTACACAATGATTAGTTAACATAAAGAGAATGTAACTTAAAATTAATGCATCAATAATAAAGAGTACTCCTGTGTTTGTTCAATTTCAACACAAACTGATTCTATAATAAATTCCGTACTAATTAACAACAATTTATATTCAATCTTATTTAATTTGGTCAACTTCACTTCCATGGGGTAAACGCGACAATAAAAATGTAACCTGTATCTGTTAACAGAACAATTACATTGATCCAAACCTCTCTTTCACTAGCCGCCCAAAGATGCACCAAGTATAGATGGCAGTAGATTTTCAAATTTGAGTGAAAAGTCTGTCTGTATAAGGGAAATGAGGAGAATAACATACTTTTTTTTTGGATAAGTTTGGCATCAATAATTTCTAATTCTTTTGTTATTGTTTCTTATTATCTTGAAGTTAAGTGGACTAAATCAACATGCATGTGCCATAATTCATAAACTGACAAATAAATTTAATTTCAATTAACTGAATGATTTAATGTAAATAAAATTTTAAAATTTGAATTCGATCACAATTGCTAATAAAATTCTACAATAGCCAATATTATTTATAGGTTCTTGTAAAATGTACACAGTAGTGGCGTACTTAATTTTATCGATTTAAACCAGTTCATAATAATAATAATAATAATAATAAGTTTTTTAATGAATTGATTTGATCATAATAATTTATTGATATGCAATTTGTGGAAAATTTATTATTCAGGAAGACAATATAACAATTGAAATAAATAAATCTATTACGTGCCATATCAAGAGATCTTTGTCGTGATGGTGGGCCGTTTAAGGAACTTTACAACGCAAAGCGAGGGAACACCGGTGCTAGCGAAGGACCGCCGAATGGTGGACAAATATTGCCAACCAAATGGTCGGCTTCAAATTCACAATTAGAAGACAAAATATTTTTTCTAATTGTAAATCTAAATTTAAACACAACCAAATTGTCTAAGAGAATCGATTTTATCGATATTTTTTCGTAAATGGAGATTTTTCCATAAATCGTTCTAAAGCAACTAATTCTCAAATCTATCAAATTTGATCATTTTAAAGTGGATTTAAATGAAACAAGCAACCTTAACGCTGCAAATAGATAGAAACAAGTGGTTTGAAAGCTGCCCAGTAATCGATGGTTAGTTACATTTTATTAAAAATCGCTTTCATTTTGTTCCCAAATTAGATAAAGTTATTACGATGAATTTGTATCAGTATTATTACGAATTTTAATGTATTGGAAAAGTGGGATTCAGTTTTTTCTTAAACTACATTTTGAAATGATCCGATATGAATAAAATCCGATTATTTTCTCTTATAGGATTTTTAATATGAAATAAAGCCTCTTATACTGAAAGATTTGGACAAAAGATCATGTCAAAGAAAATCAAAACTGTTTACTTGTAATAATAATGATAATAATAATCATTTGCAAATAGGGGTATTTTATTTTCGATTAAATTTCAAAATATCGTAATTTCGTAAGAATCGAAATTTATTTAGAAACGAAATATAAATAAAATTTTTAAAACAAAATTTCTAAACTACTAACGAAATGTTATTGGTTAACTAAAATAACAAAATTATAGAAAATTTTAGATTTAGAACTAGAAAATAGAGCACAGTTTATAGAGTTTGAAAACGCCACATGTTATAAGTTTGATATTTGTATCAAAAATAGATAAAATTAATAAAAAATAAAAACAACATTTTCTTTATTATTAATTATAGCTTTCTTATGTTCTAATACCATGTTGTCAACCCTTATTTAAATAGTCACCCAAAAAAAATCTGGTTTAAAATTAAATATATATTTCCGCTAGTAATTATAATAAATGTCCTGACAGCAAGTGAAAATTTCATTCAACAGGGTTGAACTTGACATTGCATTTTAAATTTAGTAACAATTGTGGTAATTACAGTGTTAGACGACATATCAAAAAAAAATTACGTTTTTTCTTACAGTTGTTTTGTGGTAATTTGAATATTTTTGGACAGTTTTTGGTGAACAATATTATTGAATTTATGTTGGGATTGCAGTGGAGAGGCTTCAATTTCTGTGGAATCATTGGTATTAATAGAATAGGTGTTTGTGGATAAAATTAACTTGAAATTCTTCGATGGTTTAGTTTTTTAGTCAAACTTACCGGATGTGTTTTCGACATGATTTGTTAATGTACATCTTCGTTATATTCATATAACCTCCTTATTAATTTGTTTAATATACATTTTAATTACTCGTTTAATAATTGTTATTTCAATAATGTTATCACAGTATATTTCATTATGTCTAGCTTATGAAATAATCTATATGTTGACTGTCTAGATAAATACTAAATCACTTATGTTTACAGATTTTCAAGGGTTAAAAATTTTCAGCGATTTATATTTAGCGAATTACAAGCACGACCTCTTCTAAGTGAGATATAAATACACCGTGTCTGTTTTGTGTACTACTTGTTTTGTTTCATTATAATAATTCTATTTCAGGTATTATTCCCGAATACAAATTATCGATAAACATTTTTTTTTTTTAAAAATATTCAATTGTTCTTCTAAACCATAATAAAATTCATACACTTCACGAAGTTTAAAACAAATCAAAATTCATAAAATTCACATAAATTTGTTTATATTTATTATTATTAAATAGATTTCTAAAAGACGTCGCGAAATTACAAGATTACTAAGCGTAACGTTGATTTTTGTGGCGTCGCTAAGTAAACTGATGCCGTTCGAGAGAGTGGCGAGAGGCACCGCGACGCTTGTGACGGTATGAAACACTGGACAGATTTAGATTTCTTCAGTCTATAAAATGTATTCTGTCTGCTCACATCAATTTTTTTGTTTTCACTAAAGAAGCTTTTAATGTTCCAGAATAATGTTGAACTAGCCCAACATATCATCGATTTAACCAATTTTAAATATCAATTCAAACTTTTCAAGAGTTTTATATAAGTTTTAATGAATTAATATTGAAAGTTTATTCAGGCGGCAATTCAATTACATTTTAATAAAATTCGTGTTCGTTTAATGTAAAACGAAGTTTTGAATCAATCTGGCGACTACTTCATTTCGAACGATAAAATTTAATTCATGTAATAAGAATAGTTTGCAAGATATTTCTTACCTGGACAAAAGACGATACGGTCGTGCTTTTATTAAACAAGCATATGATTATTTTCTATCTAGTAATATTTATTTAGTCTCGCCAACTAAAAAGATTCTCACGGTGGACACAAATTAAGGATTAAATTAAAAACAAAAAATCAAATTATTTGAATAAACGTATATTTGAAGATCATAGTTTAAGAAACAATACAATTAAAAAAAAACCGTATATAATGAAGAAAAAAAAGAGTAATGTTTTTTAAGAGTCTGATTGTTCAGGAAAATCATATAAATATGCTGTCGCACCAGGATGATTTGTTATAAACTTCACATTAGAACCATCCGATGGTAAAGGTACAGGGAGAGGTTTGGCAGGTTTACGAGGTCTATAAGTACCTCTAGATCCAGTATTCGGTGGTCCACTAGGTTTTAAACGAGGTCTACCTGGACCACGACGAATAGTTGGACTTACTTGATGTCCACTAGTACTAGGTGAATTTATTTGTGTATTATTTAGAAAACCACTATTAGATGGACTTAATCCACTTTGACTAGAACTTGAAATTTCAGTATCTATACATAAAATCATTCATAAAAATTAATTAAATTTTGACTAAAATAATATAAAAATTACCTCCGTTTATTTGTCCTGGTGATGTATTTGGATTACGTGTTAATGTTGATACTTTTCTTGAACCACGTGGACGTCCTCGACGAGAACTACCCCGTCCTGGTATTCGAGGTTTTACTGTTGAACCGTACACGTTATAAACCGTATATTCTGTAAAAAAATATACGTATTTGCGTTGTAAAAAAACAAATGATAATAGAGATTATTTAAATTACTATTTGTAATTAATGAATCTTCTTCTCCACCACCTTCAGCCGTATCATCCGTTAATACATCAGGTGAATGAACACTATAAGGACTATTTGGACCACTATCAACAGTAACATTATTTGTTTCTTCATTAGTTATAATTTCAGGATTTTCAGTTTTAATTTTTTTTGTTTCAGGTACAGCAGGTATAGTCTAAATAAAAATGTTGTTAATTTTAATCCAAAAAACACAATAAAACAAATCTACCTTAAAAGCTGTCATGTTTTTACGTTTTTTCTCCGATTCTTTTGATTCATCATTAACTCTATTTACATCATTTTTTAATTTTTCAGCTGTAAAAGGTATCCCCATTAGGTATATTTGTATAATACAATGTGTACGTTGATTGGCGTACCACAAGCGTTACTATCGTCCTTTCGAAAAAGCAAAAGGGGTAATTAAGATAATAGCACTTCTTTATCTCAAGGTAAATTGATTCGATACAGTTCCAGTTAAGATTATCGATACACATTAGGATTAAAGATGAACATTCAATGACACTAAAGATAACAGCTCTACCCTCATCACTATCTTCCTTATACAGTGTTGGTTTTCCTAATGCGAACATTTGAGAAATACTGATAATGTAGATGTAGTGTCATAAATTTATCCGCAAATATTCCACCGTGATCATGACAAAGATGCAAGAGGGTGTGATATTCAGAGAAACCTCTAAGGGTGGCTGGAATTTTCACTTGAACGAACGTTTATTTTGTGTTTATCTCATTCTAACTCATGTGAAACCCCTAAGAGTAGATGGTGCTAGTGTATTTTTCAATGTTCGTATTTGATAAACCAACACTGTATAGCAATAGTTGAATGAAAGAGACTAATACCAGAAATCGAATCTAATTTTTGCAATTAGTTGATGTTTACAAGATAAACGTACGTGATTTGATTATGTTAATCAGTTTATTAGCCCGAAAAAAAACAGACAGAAAGTTAACGACTCTACGTAAACCTTCTTCATGTCAACACATGCGAGTTCAAAAGTCGATGTCAGTTTTTCGTATTTCCGCATTAGTGAGAAAATCACAATTTTTACGTGTTGATCAATATCTAAATACGCTTGAAGTACGCCAATTAACGGACATCCTCTATATACATCAAAATAAAATAAATATATTTACATCTGGTAATTAATTCAGCATCATCTAATAATAATGAAACAACTTCTTTAGGTTTTAATGTATCAGGTTTGAAATTGCCACCACTAATGACTAATTTTTGTATTTCACTTTTTTCTCTTGCACGTTGTAAAATTCTTTCTTCAATTGAACCTTTACATATTAAACGATATACAGTTACTTGTTTTGTTTGTCCTAATCTATGTGCTCTATCCATTGCTTGTTGATCAACTGTTGGATTCCAATCACTATCATAAAAAATCACCTAGAGACGAATAAAAAAACACATCTTTTTGTTATAACTGTCGGTTATTTTTTTTCCTAATTAAAATAATGATTAATACTCTTTGATTTATAGTGATTTGAGTGAATGTAAATATATATATACATAAGAGATTGCTGTCTATATTCGAAACTATAGATTTCGATATATGATCCTACACGTGCGACAGGCAGGAAGTGGCACGGAACTACTCTATATATCCGGTATATTATATTAAGAACAATCTCTGTATTTAAAAAAGAACGCTATTATTCTTGAATCAGCTTGACATATGATATATCCATCTAGACGAGCACCTCACAACGTGAATACAACTTACTTTGAGTATTACGTAACATTTGTCTTTCATCAAGATTTTAAATGAACAAGGACATCTATATGTAATAATTTAAAAAATGGTAAAACAAAAATTGCATAAAGATAAAAACAAAACTATCATCTACAAGTACAGAATTTTTTATTACTATTTAACAAATTGCTAATAAAATAATAATCATATTTTGTTGATGAGATAATAGTTTTGCAAAAAAACAAAAACAAAAATTGTGGAAAATTTTAAAAAACAAAATGGATTTAATTCATTTCACGATTTACAAAGATACATATTTTTAGAATTTTTTTTTTTTTGTATTTACGAAATGTCGCAAACTTTCATGTTTTCAAATTATATGCGTTCAATGACTTAACTGATAAAAGTTGCCAATATATTTGTTATTTTCATAAATCATTTTTAGATTTTTGAGTTGATTTCTAACTTAAATAAAAACTAATTAACAAATTAAAATTGTGTTATTATAAAAATATGTAAACAGAATAATTTAAGTGCATTAAATCAATTATCGTAAATTAACAATAACTATAACATAGATAATTATGTAGATTATGTTTTCCAAAGTGTAGTTGCGACAGTAGAATGCCAAGATAAAAACTCTGAAGTAACAAAATGTGATTTTGATGTAAAGGAGAAAAAAAAAATTGAATCAATATCAAAATATGGAAAAGATTGACACAAATTAATGAAATATGTGAATTGAAAAAGGTAAACAGAAATTGATTGCATAATTCAAACATCTAGTTTGGAATCTAATTGCTTATGGAGAGATAGATTTACAATTAAATTCAATTTTCTAAATTTATTAAAAGGATTACTCGTTAAGTACTATGATTTGCAGTATTTGCAAATTGTTAAAAGAATTTTGTATAGTTTTCAGGTAATACTTTCCGCATTCAACAAACAAGAAATAGAACAAATATAGTTTGTTAAGTGACTTAAAAAATCCAATAAAATAATAAAAATTAGTTCACAATAGATACAGCAGCAAAAGACTTGATGGAAATGATTAAATATTGCCAAATTTGTCATGACGACAAATTGCCCAAAAGTTTCTTTAAAAATCTATAGCAAATAGTTTTGAGTATTGGACTTGTTTAAAGTTATCATTATGAAAAATTTTAAATATTTATGAATTATGTTTAACCATTTAAATCAAGTCCTTTGCTGTATCTATTGTGAACTAATTTTTATTATTTTAGCAAACCAATCCATTTCACAAATATGGGATAATTTTAATAAATTAAAAAAAATCACCAAATCTTTCCCATAAATATTTTAATGTAATATTAAGGATTACATGTTTCGGGGAATATTCCCCATCATCAGATCCAATATTAAATTAATTAAAATGAATTATAATTAATGAAAATGTAAATAAATAAGAGATTAATTGTGAGATCTTTTAATGACAATTGTTAAAAAATTTTAAATTAAATTAATCTGCCTTGAAACATGTAATCCTTAATATTACATTGAAATATTTATGGGATTTTTTATAATTTATTAAATTTTTTTTTATTTTACTGGATCTCTTAAGTCACTTAACAGACTATATACAGGTTGAGATATTTCATCTAGGAACATATAACAGTCTTTTAGGTGGGTTATTTTACAAAGATTCCACCAGCTATCCCGGTTCTTGTTCTTTCTCCTATGCTCCTAGATGAACTGTCTCAACCTGTATGTGTGCTCTTCAATCAATTAGCTATGCATTGATTATTTAATAAATTATATTTTTCCTCTATAGTAATGTTTTTATTTGATTTTATAGAACTATATCCTTTAATAACACTTAATTGATTGTATAAGTTTGTATACTGTTTCTACTCTATTGTTAATATTTTAAAATTTATAAAAATTTCATATTTCACCGAAACAAAAACTATCTTGTTCAAGTGAAGTTGTAAATTATCAAATGTAATTCTAGCGTAAATCTATCGATTTATCAAAACACAATAGGGTATTTAGAATTTTTTCTACTTTAATGTTGCTGATATTTAAATTTTTAAAATGGAAAAAAAACAACGTTAAAGGGTTGAAGATTATTTCAACAAAAATAAAAAAAGACTTTAAAAAACATACTTAATTTTATCAACATAAATCTAATTTGTTTTTTATTCATATCTACTTATTGATGCAAGAAAAAACAGAACTTATTTATATTCTTGTGGGACAATCAAAATGGATAAAGACCAAGATTCCCACCACAATTCGTGAGTACATATAAAGTCGGAATTATTATTAGATATTAACGAGAATTTGAAATAATAACATAAAAATTTTTGAACATTGTTAGAATATTTATTAATATGTCTAAACGTTCTTTTTTTTTTGTTTTTGTTTTTCAAAAATAAAATTTATTGCAACTAACACAAAGAAATATGTAACAAGTTAGAACCATTTAAATATTTGAGTATTCTAATTTTAGTTTACTCTGTATAATTTAAAATAATATTGAATTATGTAAAAAAAGTGTTAAATAGAAAATTCATTATTAAACCATAAATTATGTTCTATTATTCATTGAGTAAATCAAAAAAACTAATCGATACTCATTTAACTAACAACACAAAAGATAGACAATATAGTCCTTGATAGGTCAACGAATTTGCTATAACAGAAAAAAATCTCCCTATACGAAACATAAAGGCATTAGAAAATACAATAAAAAAACCTACTCTATTTATTGTTTTTTTTTCCAACTTTTAATAAAATTGCTTTTAAAATAACCGACTTGTAATTATCTTTACAGTATTTTTCCTTTCCTATTTTCCTGCTTTCTTAGACGGTTTCGCAAAATTCATGGCATAGAGTTTGTTCCGGTTTACTGAGCCGGAAGAAACAATTGAACTGTGCTAGATAAGTTTGTTAGTGAAGAATGATTTTCTTTACGTAAATAAAACAGATTTTTTACTTTTATTAAAATGAAAACAAAACAATTGAAATAAATCAATCAAATTTTAATGTACGTTTAAAATAAATTATTTAATTGTTATTTTTATATTTATGATTACGTAATTATTTGTTACGCCACTGTTTAACGGATGCATTGTCCACGTACTTCAACAAACATGCTGGGAGAACTGTGCTGAAAAGTTCTCAAGCAAATCCATAACATACGTCAGGGCATTCCGTACTATTCACCAAGCCCCATTAATAGAAAAGAATACAACAAGCATACTAAACTTGAAACATTCAGACAATTTTGTTTGATTCGCTTGTTTATTATATGTATGTGTCTTTGTTGGTTTTTTATTATTATTTTTTTATACAAATGGTATGCAAATAATGACGCCGAAAAATTTTACAAATAAAATTGTTGAAATTTATAAATTTTTGTTTTCAACTAAAATAAAAAATAAATAATAACTTACCGTATCGGCAGCTGTTAAATTAATACCTAAACCACCAGCACGAGTTGATAATAAAAATACGAAAATATCATTTCTTGCTTGAAAATCTGCTACCATATCACGTCTTTCTGAAATTTTCGATGAACCATCTAAACGCATATATTTATGATGTCTATGCCACATATACTCCTAATCAACAAATATAATTAGAAATAAAATTAACAAAAAAATTTTCATAAATTTACCTCTAATAAATCGATCATTTTTGTCATTTGTGAATAAATTAATACACGATGACCTTCTTCTTTTAAACGTTTTAAAAGACCATCTAATACAGATAATTTTCCAGAATCTGTTACAAGAGTTTCTTTATCTAAACAAAAATAGAATAAATTAATTGTTAAAATTTAAACATTAAAAAAATTTTCACCTGGTATAACAATATGTGACCAACCATTAACAGGTTGAAGATTATCAATTGCACTAAATGGTTGTGGATATATTGTTTCTGATGATTTATAATTGAATTTATTATCAGTTGCTTTTGACCAATAATAATTTAATGAATTATAACTATAATCATATTGATGTTGTTGTATATGCCAAGCAACTCTTCTAGAATAACAATAAAGATTTGGAAAAATTGTTGTAATTTTCGGTAATACACATAGTAAATATGATGGAAGATATGTAGCTTCATTTTTTAAAATTTGTAAAGTTTCTTTAAAACGATAATTATGAAGTTTTTGCTTTAAAAAAACAAACAATTAAATGTTAATAGAAAAATTTAAAAAAATAATTCACTTACTACCTCTTCTACTAGTGGTGAATCATCAGCAACAACATCAATAATTGTATCTTCATCATTATTTATGATATTTTTACAACGTATATTTCTATGTTCAACTGTTTCAGGCATTGAATATAAATACTGATTTGTAAATGTATAAATAATAAGTTTTCCAGTATTTTTTCTTGTAAAAACTAATTCTGTTAAATAATTACTTGTTTTAATACTTGGTATTGATAATTTAAAATTATGTCTTAATCTTATTGATGGTTTTGATTTATGTTCATTCCATAATTCACGATGATATAAAATTTCATCTTGTTTTTCTGTTGTAAAATAATTTCTCCATCTATTTAATAAAATTATTAATTAAATATTATATAAAAAATAATAAATTATATACAAACCTTGTTAAAATATCACCTTGAAATATTAAATAAATTTCATAAAAAGACAAATTTAAAGCTAAACAAAAATTAAAAATTGTATCATTAAAATCATTTTGTACAACATTACAAATATATTGCGGTGTAAATAATAAATATTTATGAATTAATGATAATAAAATTGCTCTAACATTAAAATCATAAACATAATAAGGAATCTTTAATATACAAGGATTTAAATGTATTGGTGATTTAGCATCGCGTCTTTCAAACAATTCCGGATGATTACAAACCTAGAATTATAAATTTATTAAAAAATAATTAAATTTTTTTTATATAAATAAAAAGAAAAAACCTTTCGAAATTGCATAACTAAATTCATTAAATTTGATGTAAAATTTTTATCAACTGTATGCGGTGAATCAGCACCACCTACACTATAATGTAATAAATCTTCAATTTTAATTTTTTGTTTTAATGCCATATAAAGTAATTGTTGTCTTGTTGTTAATGGACAATATACCATAATTTCAATTTTATCAGATAATTCATTTTCAACATCTTTTTTAATACGTCTTAACATAAATGGTTTTAAAATCATATGTAAACGTGATAAATGTTCTATAATATTTAATATAATTTAATTAAAATTTTTTATAATTAGTTAAGATTAAGGCAGGTTTCTATTGTGTTGGTGTTGAAAAATAGACAATATTTAGGATTTTTTCGGAACGGATCTATTAAAGATAGATTATTTGATACTTCAGAAGACCAAGGAGTGGAAGTTCTAGAACCTTCAACTAGCTGTAGATTAGAATCGTGAAAAAATATATAAAATTTTTGTATATAAACAGAAAAATTTTCTTGTAAAAATATGTTTTTCTTCTTTGAAGGCTTATAGTTCAGACAAAAAATTTTAAAATTTGGCTTATTCTAGTCTACATTATGCGCAAATATTTACCAATTATAAAACTAGTTGATTTCTTTGTTTTAGTTCTAGAATTTCCATTGTATACTCATTGCACCAGGTCTTATGGTTCGATCTGAAGCATAAAATTTTGTTCTAAATTCCTAAACATTATCTATTTTTCAAATACCAACAAATTAGAAACCCTTCCCTTCAGTTATAATTACTTTCATCAATTCCAGTTTTATTTTCAGCATGACTTTCAATATCTTTTGAAAACCATTCATTAAATTCTTCATGTGAATCAAATAATGTTGGCATTATAAAATGTAATAATGCCCATAATTCAGCCATACTATTTTGTATTGGTGTACCACTTAATAATAAACGATTACGACAACTAAAACCTAATAATGTTTTCCATCTCATACTACTTGTACTTTTTATAGCTTGTGCTTCATCTAATATCATATATTGCCATTTTATTCTATTGAAATATTTTATATCTGTTATTACAATTTGATAACTTGTTACAACAATATGAAAACTTGCATCTTTTGTATAAATATCTTTTTGATCCCAAAATTGACGTAAAATTTTACGTTCCTATAATTTGGAAAATAACAGTCAAGAAAATCAATCAAATAAACACTTACAAGTAAATCTTATAAGGCGAAAATTCTCGATTTTGATGATTTTTGGTATAGATAGAGAAACTCATTCTAAGGGACCAGTGTTTTGCCGTTCTCAAGTTTAACGGAGGAAATTGGGATTTTGAAGTTGAAAAGCTCAATATTTTTTGATCATTCAATCACTAAATAATAGCCATACTATTATGCTGCATAAACCAATTTTCAATGGCTTATTTGGGGGTGAAGCTATAAGCAAATATATGTCATTTTTTTTACCCGTTTGTACCTGACGGCTAAGTTTATAAACCTGGAATTTTTTGTAAGAACAGCAAATTGCAAACTGAAAGTCACTTGTCTCTGGAATTTTTCATATATTTGACAATTAGGGGTGAAATTCCGACAAAATAATGACATACTTGCTTATATCTTGACCCTCAAATAAGCCATTGAAAATTGGTTTATACAGCATAATAGCCCTTAGATGTCATTATTATTTTGTGTTCGAATTATCAAAAAATATTAAGCCATTTTCGAGATATTTGGAAAAAACTGATTTTGCAGGGTGTACGCCCATTTTCTTCCTTAAACTTGAGAATCAAAAATCATCTAGACCGAAAGTTTTCACCTCATAAGGTTTACTCGTTAGTTAAATAGAGCGTAAATGAAGCAAATTAACTTAAATTCTCTTATATACTGCCTAATACTTCTATTTCTAATTACACTGTTCTGCAAAAAAATAAAAATTTTCTTGCTCAAGCACCAAACTACATGGATCTTATAGATTTTGACCAACTGATTTCAAATCTATTCTTAAAATTGCTCTATCACGTCGAGTTTCTGAGATATTATTATTTTAACATTTGAAAGCAAGGAACTATAGTTTTGTTTTGTAAATACTAATTCAATACTAATTGTAAGTATGGTCCATTTACGTTTAAAATATACAGATAGTTGACACGGTCGGTGTTCGGTTGAGGTGGTGGGCGTTTCATAACAACATGTAAATAGCATATGAGTTGTAGAAGTGGGGACGGTGACGCAGTTTTCAACCGATGTATTTCTTTCAGAAATCCACTCCAATAGAATTAAATTCAAGCATTTTATGTTCACAAACGACTCAAATTAACTATTTTAACATAAAAAGGAAGTATTTGGTTGATCGTTCTTCCGTAAATAATATCAACTTTCTTTAAATTTTAAGAATTAGTCAAGAACAAATTGGACACTTGTAACTCAAAAATGTGACGTGCTGGACAAAATCTAATTGCCGATCTGAACTCAACCGGCAAAAATCTACATAGTCCACTCATCAATCGCATTGAGCACATTATTCTGTAGCTTAATGAAATGAATTTGAACTAATACTTTACTCGTACCTATTACGCTCATTTAAAATGGGAAAACAGTGCACTTACTGCCTCCGAGAGTCTGAAAGTAGCATACGGTCTACTATTACCACACTCTAGCCGAAAGATGCTTAAATCCAAAGAATATACACGTTTATATGTAAATAGTAACTATTGTTTTTAAATTTCAAAAAATTATCAAGAAAAATAAAATAGACGCGTGTAATCCAAAAATGTGACGTACTGCACCAAATCTGCTGACAGATTTAAATAAAGCGTGCAAAAATCTATAAAGTCCGCCGATCAATTGCATTAAGATTGTGCTGTTGATCAGTGAATTGAATATATACTAATACCTTACGCACGCCTTTTATGGACGAATAAAATGCGAAAACAGCGCAAAAGCTGCCTCCGAGAGTGCGAAAAATAGTAGATGATATGCTTGTAACGCACTCTAACCCAAAAGATGCACGTGGTCATTCGTAAATGGTAACCATTCTCTTTGAATTTAAAGAAATAATTAAGAAAAAATATGGAGATGTGTATCTCAAAAATGTGACGTGCCGGACCAAATCTGATTACAGATCTGAATTCAGCGTGCAAGAATCTATACAGTTCACCCATCAATTGCTTTAAGTAGATTAAGCCGCAGACCAGTGTGGCAACTTAAACTTAAAAATACTACAACGAATTCAGAACAAAGTATTACGAATCATGATCAAAGGCGCTACTTTACAAGATAATAAATTATGGAATTGAGAAAGATTTTTGCTTCATTTTGCGTTCTATTGTTTAAAAAAAAAAAAAAAACAGTTCT
>JAZBGY010001256.1:0-25306 GCA_037414755.1 Lydus trimaculatus | reverse complement strand
ACCCATCTTAAATGTATTTGAATTTCTAAATTTCACGGGCGAAGTCGTGATGAGCCTGCTAGTAATAAATAAAACATGATCTAGAAGTTAGTTGACGGGGCAACTAACAGAGGGCGCCACAGTACTACCCTCCCAGTGAGCGCCATAATTTAAATAATGCGTATGTTCATTGCTCTGAGCGCTCAAACGGAGCACGACCGGTGTACTTACCTACATGAAAAAGCTGTCAGAGTAGATGATATAGACTTGACAGGAGTTGGAAACGATTTGTACATCCAGAATACTCAAATGGCGATTTGAGCAATAAAGAAACACACGCAATAAAATGAACGTGTTGCCTGTTGATGAATTTTTGTTCATTAATTAAAAATGAGCTCTTTAGAAGTTTTGCATTTCCGGTGCAGTAAACGACAAGTTTCGTTCATATTTTCTCTGTATATATGGTATCAAAGTGAAATTGCCTTCCCACGCGAAATAAGTCAAGAAAATGTAGCTATGTGATTAATACCATCAAGTTCATTACCTCTTAACGGGATTTTCTCCCAGCATTCCAAGTAGTACATTATAATTTCATGTTTATCCAAAGCAAAAAATATGTTGCTATTTCTATTAATATTATCAATTAATTTATTGACTGTTTATAGTGATGGTAAGTTTGATTGATGTTTTATTCATTTATTAAAGATATGTTTATTTATAAATGGGAGAATTATAGAAATTTTCCAAAAAAATATTGGTGATCAAATGGTGATTGGGCCAAGTGATAAAGGTTATAAAAGTGTACGTCTTAAATGTGGTTCAGATTCAATGTTAATTGAATTGGAAACTGATGATGATTTCGATGGTGTCATTTATACAAGAGGTAGTTTTTATGATCGTAAATCACCATGTTTTTTAGATAGCAATACAAAACGAAATCGACGTAGTTTCTCAATGAAATTACCATTAGATCAATGCCGGATGAAAAGGGTATTTACATTTTTATATTTCCATTATTATTACCCGCCTTATATTATATTAATAAAAATTAACACGCAGGATGGTGAGATTTATTCAAATATTTTGGTACTGCAACACGATAAAGATTTGATAATGCCCGGTGATGCTGCTTTTAATTTAGAATGCGATTTTAATAAATACCGTGATATTATTGTCAATTCTAAATTACAACAAAAGTAATACTTTTATTATAATAGTGTTGATTGTTTAATAATTGGAAAGTTATTTTAGTGAGAAATCAGTAATTTCAAGGATTACATTGACTGGTGCTGATCCATCTGTAAAACATTTTACAAGAGATAAACGGAATACATTAGAAAATCACACTGATACAGTGATTTTAACAAAAGAATTCTTACAACAACAACAACAACAACGTAAGGATGAATTGTGATTATTATTTTGACAATTAATCCAAATAGTTTTTAGATTTTTAAAGAAAATGAAAGGATTACAATTATTTATATTTAATAATAATAATAATAAAAGCTAAATTCAAATTTTAGAATGTTTATTAACATAGCCCCCCCTATTTTCAACTAAATTCATTTATAAATTGTTAAAATACGCTTAAAATGTTCTAATTGAAATAAAAAATAATAACTTAAATTAGAAATGTAGAAAAGATTGAAAGAATCCATGATGTTTATATTTTGAAAGACTAGAAATAATGAGTCCTAACTTATTACAAATTATTTAATTAATGATAAGATGATGATATAATTTGAGTGAAAAAGTTAGAATACGCCATTTCAAGCCGCCGTCCACCACACTGAAAAATGTTGCAATATAGCAACCAAAAAAAGAGTGAAATGTACAATTTTGTAGGTGTAGAAAATTTTGTGTTTATAACAACTGACGGTAGAAATGTGATACAGTCTTTATAAAAAATACACTCACTTTACATTTAAAGAAAACAAAATAATCAGTTAATAAGAATTTTTATGAAACAAATCGATATGCGGGCAAATTATTTAATAATAAAAAGCCCCTAATTATTGTTGTTTAAAATCAATTATTTAAAATTTTAATGATTTTGCAAATAATGCCGCAATAGCTTGTGTTTTATCACCATTAAAAGCTCTCAATTCATTTATAACTTGTTCCCTATTAAAACCCATTGCTATAATTTCTTTTATATCATTTTCATTGAAATTATCATTTTGTGATGATTGTTGTTGATTTGGTCTTGATCCAATATCTATAATGGAAATGTACAAAAAAACAACCCACAAATATTTATTGTAAAATGCACAACTTACTAGATGTTGCACGACTATTTTGTAATGCTTTTTTCAAATCTCTATCTTCATGTTCTTTAATTGATCTTGATATTACTTCATCTTCTGTAGTTGAACTTAAACGAGCACATTCGGGTAATTCACTTTCTGCTAAGAATCTTGTCTCTGTACCGGTTGTACCAATTCGTAAAACATTTGCTCGTAAATCAATACAACACTAATAACAGAAAAATAATTTTGTTAATAGATATACAGAGGGTCGGTCAGCTATAACTCCCCAGCCCTATAACTGCGCCAGTTTGACACGTCAAACATTACTATATTAGGGCTGGGTTGTTTTAGTTGGCAGATCCTGTAAATCATTCCAAAGAATAAAAACCCTACTTGATGTCGTTTTAACATATCTAAACCGAGCAACATATCCATCGGTTGATCTTCTAGAACTGAAAAACTCGTAGTTAAATAATCATTTTCAATTTGTATTTGAACCATATGTATGCGACCGATGATTTTCTGTACACCAACACCTTTAGCTATACCTGCCCATCTTGTATCAACTAAACGCATAATATTACAACGTTCAGCACAACTACTTGACATTATTGTAGTTTGAGCACCTTAAAAAAATAAACAAAAACATAATTTTATTAATATTTCTATTAGAATTAGAAACACAAACCAGAATCAATGAATGCTTTAACAGGATAACCATTAACACGACAATTAATATAAAGCATAACAACTGTAGCAAATGATTCAGGATTATATTCCATAGCTGCTTCCATATTTGCTTCAATATTCTTTTGTCGTATTTCTTCAGCAATTAAACGTTGTGCTTCTGTATCGAATGGATCAGCATTTAACATACGTAAACGTTGTGCTTCACGTTCTTGTCTAGCTTGTACTTGTTCACGTAATACAGAAGCAAAAGTATCTAAAAACAATCTATTGAAAAAAAGGACTGTCTTCTAAAATAATTATAAAATGAATTACCAATATTATTACTAAGTAATGCCTCAGCTAATCGTGGATTATTTTGTTTGAGCAATGATAATTGATCTGGATTTGCTAGGAACATATCACGTATTAGTACTGGATCATCTTCAGTCGATGGACGGGGACCATGTGTTGATGTTGATGTTGTTGTTGTTGATGGTGATGATGAGGATGATGCATTGGGTATTTGTATATTACTGAAATCTAGTTGAGGAACTTGTAACAAACGAAAACTTCAATTAGCAAAAAGCAACATCAATTATTCTTTTGGAAATCAGAACAACAACAAAGAATACACACCTAAATTGAGGCCCAATTGACCTAAACCTGCAAATAATTGAAAAAAAAGGAACAAAGGTTTTAAACTATAATACGGAAAAAAAATAACAAAACTAGGTAAATTAATTAGTACTTCCTGTTGTTACCTAACAAGTTTTGATTGTATTTGTGTTATTGTAAAATGTAATTTTTTTTGAATATGCTTACTTCCACCTCCTCGTACATCTGTAGTAGCATTTTGTCCAGCATGTAAAATATGTTGTATTGTAACAACATCACCATCTTTAATACCGAAATATTTCAATGATTTCTTATTATCCATTAATGGTCTACCATCGAATGCTACAACTTGTTCAGTTGCTGGAAAACCAGTTTCCACTTCACAGAAAGCTTTGAAATTTTCCAATTCTAAATCTTCAGATACATCCAATACGAAAATATCACCAGACAATGTGGTCACTGTCACTTTCATTTTTGTGTGTGTTCTATTTTTTTTTGCAATAATTAACACAGAAAATTTAATAAATTTGAATTTAATTAAGAATTGAATTTATTTTAAAATCAATTTCAATACGAATTTAACATTTTCTATTCATTTTTATTTTCTTTGTGAATTCTAACCTAAAACGATATGCCAACTAAAGCATCAACAACACGAATGACTGAACTGACAAACTCATGATGACAGAGCATTGTTGCCACAATTATATTGATAGACAAACTTGGAATTAACGACAAAGATAGATATATTTAGCGATAAATATTCAAGAAAGAGATAACAATAAACGGTATTTCTGTGATAAAACAAAAATGTGGGAAAAAATAACAAAAACATGTTGTTGTAGCATTTATTTTTGGCAACTGTCGGTCGATAATGATATGCATTTTTTTCTTATCCGTATAATCGTATACCGTTATTGTTACAGGTTTAAACGTGTGATTTCGTTGCGACCCGCCGTGACGTTCACATGTTTTGCTCAAACCGTCTGCGTTTCTGCAATCGTTTCCGAACATGTAAGGTGCGAAATGCTTAATATAAAATGGATCCAGAAACCTTAGCAGCATTTATTTTGATAGAAGATGCTGATATTCTAGAGTTATTGTTCTTCATACGAAAAAATAATACAAATCTTGGAACCAGCCGATGATGAAAAGTTTGAAAGTCTTTTTTAGACTCAATAGAGACCAATTTGATTTTGTTTTGAGTCTCAATGAAATCACACTTTTATGAGTTGAAGCCAGTGCCTTTGAAGAACTAGTCCACAAAGTATTTGTTTTAATCACACCAACAATAAAAATTCGATAATACAAACACCAGGTCTCTCGGAACCGCTTCAACAAACGACAACTCTTGCTATTGTAGTCTTTATCTTTATTTACAATTAAAATAAAAATTACCAAATTTTGTATATCAATTTTCTATTTTAATTTAATTAAAAATTGTGTTTTATTTAATTCAAATACATTTAATTGTAGAATGGATTATAGGTGACCCAATGCGCCCGATTTTGTTCCTTTTCAGATTTATGACTTGTAAATATCGATTTGTAAACATCTGAAACTTTCGGATCTTTGGCAACACTATAATCTGGTTTGATTTTCTTTGTATCATGTTCCGATTGTTGTAAAGATCCGGCCCGTTTTGTTGCATTAGCTAAAGCGCCTAGTTTACTTGTAGGTAATGTTTTTACACCATTCTAAAACAAACAATTATTAGAATATTGTTAAAATATGAATACAAAACAAACAATAAGATTCATACTTTAATCTTTTCAGGTTTTATTGAATTTTCTATTGATGGTCCAGCTGTTATTGTTGAATTTTTCTCGCTACATTCTACTTTCACTTTAACTTTATTCGCACGATTCTTCTTATGTTGCTGTTGCCGTATTTCCATTCTTTGTTTCATTAGAATTAGATCGTCTTCGTTGCCATTGAGGACAACAATATCGTTTTCTTCAAATGGTTTTTGACACTACAAAAAAAAATGTTTAATTGGACTTTCTTTTTTTAAAGAAAAATTAAAAAATATTACTTTATGGCAATGTTTTGTATCGATTTCTTTTAGAGCACGTTCTGAAAATGCACAACCACATGACCATAATGCAACAAAACGAAATTTCCCAGACATTTCTAAACCAATTACAGGACAAATATATGGTGCTGTACCACAATCAATAGCTTCATCTTTTCTATCAGTATCTTTAAATGCTGGATTCGGTGTTAAATTTAAATCTTTGAAATCCTAGAAATTCATACAAATTAATTAAAACATTTTTACAAAACAATAACAAAACTGATTACTTTAAGTGTTTTGATATGACGTGCACTTTCTGGCATTGTATCTTTATTCAATAATGCCTCAATTACAGCTTCTTTATTATACAATTTACCAAAACCACACATTACAATAGGTGATTGTAATAATTGTTGTGTTATTGCACAATATCTCCATTGAAAGATCAATTCAGAATCTTTATCTTTCTGTAAATTAGTTGTAATTTTAGATTTGTGTAAAAATAATTGGTAAATTTACAACTTACAGCTTCTGGCTTCTTTTTGGTTTTAACCAATTCATCACGACGTGGGATTGTACCACCATCACAACCCATATTTTATTGAAACTTTCTTAAAAAACAAAAAGATTGTACAACTTTGAAGGAAAACAGTAGAATTACGAAGTAAACTGACAGTTGATGGTGATGAATAGTGAATTTAATTGCTCTGTAGTGGCTCTTCTGTTTAGACCAAAGCGGCAATGATAAATCTACAAATTTATCCGTAAGTCTGCTGATTTTAGCTTATAACTATTTACGGATGTATAAATTCTTAGATTTTGATTATCAATTTCAATTGAATATATTTGGTTTTTGTGTCTGCTATAGACTATGATATTAGCCATAGAATCAAATTATGGTAAATTTTAGCACAATTCATAAACAAAATAAGAAAGACGGTACTATACTAGTAAAATTGGCAACATTGTAAATTTTACCACAAGATGATGCGAGCTGTCCTCTGGTGAGACAGGAACGAATCATAATTTGAATTATCACTTGAGAAATTTGATATACGTTCCAACAATAATTGTTTATACGTATTTTTAATATAAATATTATGGATTTTATTTCTTTGCTCTTATTTTATTCACGAAATAGTTATTTTTAATTTTATATTAATCTTGGCTTAAATACTTTGAGCGAGTTCGACACGTTAGTTCATATCGCTACACGTTAGAGGACGCTAATGCCCTATACCTTTTTTTTAAATCTTAGGGAAACCTTCTCCTCTATCTTATCCTTTTTGGGGCCAACATTGATAATATAATCAATAAAATATCATTATAAATCATTATACCTATATTCTGCTCCTATAAAAGGTAATAAGGACTCCTTTAACAATTGTTGCAGTAGATCTAGAAAACAACATAGATTGATTGGTTGCCTATACAGCGTAATCTGCTGAAAATATTAGTGAAACGGCTAAATATTTTACGGCAGTATTTTTCATTTTGAAACAAAAGTCTATAGCTTTAAAGAATATGGAGATATTGATCTGTTGTCACTTCGAACTTCTTTTTTATAATCAATTCTTAAGTAACCAGGGAACACAACCAACCTGGAATCACCGATTATGATGAAACTTGGCTGGTTTGTAGACCTCACGGAACTACGTAGGAAACTGTTTTTCGTTTCAGCTAACAAACGACGTGAAATCAATCTCCGAAAATTGGGGTTTTTTAGTTTTTACTAAATTACTCTGTAACTGGTGCAAGAAAAACAATTTTTAGCATATACAATATACAGGGTGAATCATGCGAAGTTACAGTTTCTGTATTTAGAGAAACGAAACAAAAACACAAAGATAGAGAGTACTATGTCTAAAAATGACTGAATAGCAAAATGGGCCTTATCGATAAAAGCGTTTCTGAAATGAGAAAAACGGCCAATATCTCTTATTGTTAGAACCTATACACAAATGAGCAAAGAACCAATATCGCTGAAATTCCGTAAGGTGTAGATTACGATAATAATTTTTTCGTTTTCGAAAATCGTAATTTTAATTGAAAAAAAAATCGAAGAATATCGCAAATTTATCGTAGTTCAAATAGAAATCCTATTTATAAATAGGTCAATAAGCTTTTTTAAATCATACGTGATTAAATCGAGATTTGCTGAAGTGTATTCGGCTTCAGTTTGAATAAACAAGTATCGATAAGGAGAAGCGTTGACATAAACAACTGGCGACAAAAAACAATAACAGATGAAAAATACGTATTTCAAACGAAGGGATGCATACGTTAGCACATCTGACAATAAATGCAATCTCTAGGCAAGATAAACAATGCAAGTGACCTCTAAAAGTAGGTCAACTAAAATTAATTAAAACACGAAACATATCGAAAAGTATTTTTTTTTTTTCAATTAAAATAATGATTTTCGAAAACGAAAGAAATATCTTCATACACTACACATTCCAGAGTTTTAGTTGTAGTGGTTCTTTGTCTATTTTTGTATAGATTCTGAGAGATATTGACTGTTTTTCTCATTTCAGAAACGCTTTTATTGATAAGGCCCATTTTGTGATCAAGTCATTTTTAGACACAGTACTCTCTATCCTTTTGTTTTTGTTTCATTTCTCTAAAAAATACGGAGACTGTAGCTTCGCGTGATTCATCCTGTATATTATAATAGAGCTTCCAGAACCATTTCGATCATACGAAACTTGTTGTATTTTGATCAAAAAACTCTCACCCTATTCTACACAGAGTAAAAAATATTTATCAGTAATTTTAATTGGGCAACGAAAGCTTGTAAGAAGGAATATTAATCATGAGACATCTTTTATTTTAATTTTCTATGGCAACGCTAGGCTGAAATCTACACAGGGCGTCAAAAATTCTTCAGCCGATCCTATTTGGTCTCTATAGTGCACAATCTTTTACTGTTTAGGTGGTTTGTTACCATCAGCTCTTTCATCCTATTTTTAGTTTTCAACCCATCTTTAATGTTTTCTAGTGATTCAAATATGCATAACCAAGGAAGAAACCTAAAGTTAATGTAATCAACCATACAACAGACTGTTAAACATGCTCATAGTTTCTGAAATTACAGATTTAAAACCTCATTGAGACAACAATTTGGCTCGATATCCAAGTGATCACGATTAAGCGACGACCAGTAGCGGACTAACAAACCTTTTAAAATCCACCACGGTTGATGACATGACCATTGGTATTTTTAATTAAATATAAATTGCAATTCTTGTAAATTTAGTCACTTTATATATTCGTCGAAATCTCCATACAAAACAGTTAGATATAGCAGCTAAACAGATCTTATACCAATATACAAACAAATTAATTTAAATCCAAAAAACACTGGTTATTTCTTGGTTATTGTTATTATTATTTTACGATTAATTTATGTAGATATATTTTAAAGCCTTTAGCTATTTTTCTGATTATACAAAAATTACATATTCATCAATTGAAATTCAATAAATAATCAACAATTTTCTAGAATTATTTTTTAATGAGTGTAATGAGAAGTTTAAAAATTAAAAAACAATTTTTCTCTTTAGCGGTAATTAAAAAAAAAATTGCAAATATTCTTATAAAATGTTCAATTTAAACAATTAGTTAATTACAATATTTAAAATGAGGAAATCTTACTGTATCCTCTATAAAATAAAAAAGTATACTATAAAATAATATCTTTATTAAACATATATTAGACAAATGCTATTATTATCAATTGATCCCAATCAAAGAAACTTTTTTATTTCAAAATTGTTTGCGTATTTGTCACTATAATATTAATATTATTATTATTACTATTATTATTATGAGTTGCCACTATTTTATTATTGTTATTATGAATTGAATATAGCTTGAAGCAAAGGTTGGTTTTATCTGGTTTACACTGATACAGTAGGTTTTATCCAGTTTCTTCACCTTCATGGGTATATGGATGGATTCCGCAACCATCAAAAGAATATAAATTGAACAACAACACTTTACACGTATTGTAGTTCGAAATTAAATGCTCATCGATACATTGGTACACCTAGAAGTAATAAAATCTTATATAACAATAAATCTAGAAAAATAATTCTATCGTACAATTAAATTTTCACAAAATTTTTTTTGGAAAGCTACATTTTTCCTTTATTTGTTAGAATCCCAATACAGTTTGAATTAAATCTGTACGACTAGTTTGCACCGGTTGTATGGAATTTAAAAGACGACGGTATTCAACATCGGCATCATCAACATCTTCATGAAGAAAAACAACAAAATAATAATTTAAAATGGAAAAACACTGAGTCTTTATTGCTACCCTAAATTTTATCAAATCTTTATTAAAAATTAAAGAAATTGAGTAAATTCCAACGACAAAATTGTCACGAAATTCAAACTGGATTGATCGTGTTCAAATTAATGTTTGGAAAAAACAATTCTTTGTTGAATTAGTTTGTAATTAGTTAATGATTACCAAAAAATTACAAAATTAATTAAGATACGCAGATGTTTTTAATTAAAAAACCATAAGCATTAAGATGTTTTTTTGGGAAATTATTAAAAAAAATCCACAAAAATCTCCTGTAGGTCATTCTTATATAAATTTACTTATAGTGTTCGATTTACAAAACTATTAGAGAAAGTGTAAGGCCATCGTTTTGATTACAAATTTCTTTGGGAAAATTATTAAAATTTTTTTTGTTTATTTCCTTGAATTTCCTTACCCGCCCCACCATTACAAGAATACAATTTTCAGGAGCCTGATTAAGCTATTTATTGATGGGGAACAATTGAACGATTTCAGTTGTTTTAAGTGTGTCTACAACTTGAAATCCTAAAAAACTTGAATCTAGTAAAGTGTGGCTGTTTTTTCCGTGATTTTAATTTCAATATTTCTATTATTTTTAAGTAAATGCAATACAAAAGTCGAGCCAATCGACAAATCATACAAATCCAATTTCGTACATATTTAAAACGAAACAATTCTTTTGGGAGTTCTTCGACGACCTTTTACATTCTTCACGGTTGTGCTTTGTAAGTAACGCAATTGTTATTGTTGCTATTCTTAGGTGTTTATTCATTTATTTATTAAATAACAATTAAAATTTTGGAAACAAATTAAATTAACACCAGTTAATAAATAATAAATAATTAAATGATTGTTATAAATATGTAATGGAAACGTTTCTATGAATTATTAATTGTTGTTGAGTTAATTATTTCATATTAATCATTAATCAACACTATTGCATTTTTAATAAATTATAGGTGAATTACTTATTGTTGATTTATAACGACAAGTTTTGGCACTTTTTGTAAATAACATGGTGATGCTCGGTGATAAACGCAATACTCCTAATTCAAGACTGAAAACAACAATTCTCCTTATAATATTCTTCAGTAATTATTATGAATGTTGTGCTATTAAATATCCATCAAAAGGTATCTAAATAAAATACGCCATTTGACAATTTCTAGAAAATAAGTCGACAATCGATTTTCAGATGTTGAATGTAAAGATGAACATGAAATTAGTTCAAATGTATTCTCTTGGGCGGATTATTCAGTTCTAGGTACAATGTTGATTGTATCCTGTGGTATTGGTTTATTTTACGGTTTTATTGGTACAAAACAACAAACTAGCAGTGATTTTTTATTGGGTGGTAGTTCGATGGGTACATTTCCAATGGCAATGTCTTTAGCAGCAAGGTATATTTATTGAAAAATTTTCATTTTCTACTTGTTTTTACGAGTATATTAATTTTACGTTGTAATTTTCAGTTTTATTACTGCTATCGAATTATTAGGGAATCCAGCTGAGATTTATACACATGGTACACAATTTGTTTTAATATGTATTGCTTTTTTGTTAGTTATACCATTAACATCGAAATTCTATTTACCTGTTTTTATGAAATTAAGATTAACAAGCAGTTATGAATATTTATCATTGAGATTTAATACAACAACACAGTATTTTGCAAGTGGCTTATATATTTTACAAATGGTATTATATACGAGTGTTGCCGTTTATGCACCAGCACTAGCATTAAGCAAAGGTAAATTCAATTATAATAACAACTAGGTATTTACCAAAACGAAACAAATCGCGCTTTGAAACTGAAAATTAGCGTTATTACACTGTTTTCTTTCTTTGTTCTTTTCCGTATGTTTCTTTAGTTATTTACGTAAACCATTCGTATTCTTTCCATGAAATGTAAATGTTTAATAATTCGAAACACGGTTTGATGTAGGTACATACCGTTATTCAAAACTTTACACAGATCTGAAAGAAACTGTAGGTAACCGGTGATTGATCGTTCGATACTTTCAATCTATAGTCCGTACCATTTGGAAACTACATCGACCAAAGTAGGTTATCCTCCCAATTTGCCTAATCAATCCACCTAGAGAAGGCAGACCGCCAAAGCAACGGTTATACTTATCAGTGGCGTACAATTTACAGCATTAAATGGCCGCTGTACACAAACTTAGAATCTGTTGTCAAAACCACTGGAAGTTCTTCTCACTGTTATATGTAGAATTTGAACAATATTGATGGTCATATACATACATCTGGTGTATGCATCACCTTACCAGCCACTGACAAAAGTAAGCCAAGACTGCCCCAAAAACCTATCGATGTAGTTTCAACTTCAACTTCACTTTAGATGACTTTTGGCTTACGCGGTGAACGCTATCTATACATAGCCTGTTTTTATTTAACAACCGAGGAACTCAATATGATTTTTGCTGAAGTTGGGGACAAAATCTCTCCTTGTAATAATTGTTATTCAAAATACACAGGAAATTTAGACAAACTATAGATAAAGACTAAACTAATTGGACTCAATAATTGAAATAATTTAGTTCGATTAGCTTGGTAACTTGGTTTAAACCAGTCAAACTGGATATAACAGTGCCGCGAACCAGTTCCATGCAGAAAAATCTTTAAGCCTCTCGTACATGGAGAGATGCGTACCTACACAAGGAAACGCAAAAAAGTTACTGAAAATCGACGCGATATGTCAATATGCTGCAAAATGCCCAGCAATGAAAGTGATGCTGTTATGACTATTAGGTACTGTTACTATGTCAAATCGACAAACTTCTATACTCAGCATCAAAATCATACATTACACAATGAAGAGTAAAAATTAATTTCTACAATTTTCAGTGACTGGATTGAATGTTTATTTGGCTGTAACTGTGGTCTACATTGTTTGCATATTTTATGCATCTCAGGGTGGTATGAAAGCTGTAATTATTGCTGATACATTCCAAGCAGGTATTCTTATTGGTTCCATTTTCCTAATTGTATATTTGGGTGAAAAATTTGTTGGTGGTACTGGTATTGTTTGGTCAACAAATTACAATACAGATCGACTAGAATTATTGAAGTAAATTTTATTGATCATTGCAAATTCCATAATGATTATTTATTATTGTTTTTTTTCAATTTAACAGTTTTAATCCAAGTCTAACAATAAGACACAGCTTCTGGTCGGTAATTTTAGGCGGTACTTTCTATTGGATGACAATGTTCTGCTCAAATCAAGCATCTATCCAGAAATATCTATCAGTTGAAAATATTTCACAAGTTAGAAAGTAATTTATAAAATAATATTCGAAGTAGTAGCACTTTTCTTACAATGTTTTTTTTCCATGTTAGAGCCCTATGGACATCGGCGTTTGGATTAATTTTAGTTTACATTATCAATTTCTATACAGGAATGATAATGGTGGCACATTATCGTAACTGTGATCCATTAAAATCAAATCAAATTGATGAATCTGATGAAATTCTACCATTATATGTTTTAACACAAATGGGTCATTTACGTGGTGTTACTGGATTTTTTGTTGCCGGTATTTTCGCTGCAAGTTTGGGGTATTATTTTGAAATAATTACCAAAAAAATTAATAAAAATATTAACATTTAGTCGTTAACGATTTGTTATAGGACAGTTGCTTCAGCTTTGAATAGTTTAGCAGCTGTAACAATACAAGATTTTATAACTGGTGCCTTTAAAATTAAATTATCAGAAACTAAGGGTGCTTTCTGGGCAAAAACTATATCAATTATTTATGGTGCTATTAGTTTTGCTTTGGTAACTTTGAAATTACACTACACAAGTATCGATTATACATTTTTTTATTTTAAAGGTATTTATTGTTGCTCAGTTAGGAAGTATAATGCAAGTAGCTATTAGTTTTAATGGGATGGTCGGTGGAGTCACTTTAGGTTTATTTTCATTAGGAATGTTTTTCCCATGGGCAAATGCTAAGGTAGCTCTCACTTTTCATTTATTACCAATACATTTGTTCTGATAAGAGATTTTGTAGGGAGCAATATTTGGTAGTATTGTTGCAGTTGCTTTGATATCAGTAATGTGTATTGGACAACAAATTTCAATAGCTAATGGCAATCTACAAGAGCCAGAAAAATATACAACTATCGATCATTGTCCTTGTCAAAATACAACCATGATTGAAGCAACTGATGAGCAACCTGAAAAGTAAGTTACTAATGAAGTTACAATAGAACTTCAATTTAAAAGAATGATTTATAAATTTCAGAAACAGCGTCTTCTTCCTCTATCGTATTTCCTATATTTGGTATTCAGCTTTAGGTTTCTTAATCACTGTGATATTAGGTTTGATAGGATCATTTTTAACTGGTAATCAGAATCCACAAGACGTTGATACAGATTTATTATCACCACCAATAAAATATTTATTAAGCTCTTTATCAGAACGTACAAAATGTGCTTTAAATTTGGAAACAAAACAACAATATAATCAAAATAATTTACCAATGAAAGGTATAATGAATAAAGCATTAGATATTGGAGATGAGAATTGTTTGAATTTTAAACGAAATGAAACTGAAATTAAACAAAAAGTCAGAAAGATTTCAGCCCCAGCCAAGTGTTAAAGAAAGTACAAAATAAAAAGTATTTTTTTAATAGTATTTATTCTATTAGGTAGATTTTGTTTAGAAGAATACTGATATTGCAGTATTAATTTTAGTTTAATAAAAATTCCGTAAAAATCTAACCATTTTTATTTTGTTTGTCAATTGTTGGGCCAGCGCTGACCTGTAAGGCTTTAGTAATTATTTGAACAAGAAAATAGTTATTTAGCCTACAAGTGGACAAACTGGCGAATGACCTTAAGGGCTATGCTACATTCACAGGAGGACGAGTGTGATACTTATTATTGTAATCATTAGTAATGGTTTATTATTATTAGTATTAGTCGTCCCTCTTTAACTTCTTTGTCTTGATGCAGTGGACAACCTGCACACTCGCTTACACCGGCCCTGATTAATTGTGACACTATTCAAATATTTACAAAAAAAAGCTTTAGTTAATCGTCCTTTGAAGTGGTGATTTTATCACTCAGGTGTGCATATAAACACCTGTATCCTGTAAATATTTCAAATATTGGAAAAAATATATACTTATATATCATAAAATATTGATAATACACTGAAAATGCTATCAAGTTATTTTTAGAAAGCAAATTAACACAATGTCAGTTGGCAGGTAAGTGAGTGTTCAATTAACTCAGTGTTATCAGCGAAGGAGATGTCATGTGGATGTAACGCGACATCGTGGGGCAGTGGCCTAGCGCCTCCCCGTCAACTTAGCATCATTTAAACTTTAAAGTACAATCACAAACGATGCTAAATAGACAATAAGGAACCAAAGTTTAATTTCTGAGGTAGCCGCCTCGCCAATTCCCCTATGGGACCGGCCCTGATCGTAGACATATGTTGGTGGCAAAACAGAACACCGTGGTCGAGATACTGGAGTTAACTGAAGTGGTTCTGACGGCTGTAGTCCAATCGTGCCGGTTATAATCCTTTATCTGAATTAGCTTAATGCTGTAGCCTAATGCTAGTACTAACCGTAAAGGGTGGTTAAGCAAAAAGAGTTTTGAGAGTCCAATAGATTTGCACATTTTGAAAACGTTTTACTTTTAATACGATAAAACTAGAGTCGCATTTTCCCATAAGCTGTCGCATACAAACCTTACACTTTAGAATCCTCAGTGACTCAATATCTGTTTTTAGAAATTGATGGAAATATTGGAAGAATTCCATGAAATTATTAAAACACTGCAAAACCCTGGATACGGCTTCAAAAAGCTCTCTAATTTACGACTTCAGTATACTTAAATCCGGTACTAACAAAAATTGTTAGAAAAGTTGCGGTGATGGGTTAGTTAGAATCGGTGGCAACTTATAGTCAAATCAATAGAGTAACTAGACAGGTACTAACACTGGATTAATTCAGGTAAATCGACGAAGTTCTGCCCTGCCCTCTTGAGTTTTCAGTGCCTGTGAATATTGCCTATAGGTAGGTAATTTGAAAATTATGGACACTGACAACAAAAGTACACTTAATAAACATTCAGTGCCGTGTACCGAACATCGCTATAGACCATCTTTCGACATAATAATAATTTAGAGCGGATTTCAACACCGATATTAGTAAGCTTTCATTTTCCATACTAGGTACTGTAAGTGTTTGTATTAAATTCGCCAAATTTGTCCAAAAACATGTGCGGTAACCTATCATTCAGGACAATTACAACCATATCCTGTCCATACATTTGTATACGAAAAATATATCCCAACTCTATACAGGTGTTGTCCTGTTTTAATAATATTTTCCTGTAGGGTCAAATAATAGGTATGATATCCAGCTGCGTATACTTGTATTTATTTAATTTTTAAATAAATGCAGGGTGAATTTGAAGTGGTATTAGGGAGGACGATCTATACGTATATTCACTATCTACAATACATCTATCGAATAATGTCATGTTCACACTTTGATAAAGAGATTTTAAGGGCAGCTATTGTGGTCCAAGTTAGCATTAAATCGTCGGTTAATTTGATAGCAAGAGATTCCATGAATTTCTGAAAAAAAAAAAATTGAAATTTTCTTAAAATTCATAGAATTGGAACAAATTTGATTAGAGGGTTATTTGATGATGTTATCAGTATTTTGTATATTTGTACAATAAAATACTTCTTGTTTTGTGAAGAGGACGAATTAAAAAATAATAATAGGGGAATCTATAATGTACCCTACCATAGATGGGCTATCATTTAATCCATATATTGTTCAAGGATTATCTTGGACTTTTTTTTCAATATAATGAAGTTTGTCTATGCTAGATTAACTACTTGCATCTTGATAATTTTTACAATTTCAAAGCTCTTTTTCCAAATTTTTCAATTTAATTTAAAAAAAAAATAAGTGTAATATTTGTAATCGTTGTGGTTTTTTACTGTATAGTGATGATGTTTAGTCAATATTAGGATGTTCTTTTTGCTGCTATATGATAAAGGGCGGAGTCCTGCGACCTCCGTGTAAAGCGCCGGCGTATCCTCCCCCTTTATTCCGGATATATTCTACTACAACTATAATAAAATCCGGGACGAATCAGTTGTACAAGACACGTGTCTGTTGTAAAATTGGCACGTGTTAACACGCGTCTTCAATTTAAATAACACAATACAAACAACATTTTCATAGTGCTAATAAGAAGGGCAAACAATTCATAACAATTATGGTGGAATTTCGTTAGTTATTCCCGTTTTTTCTTTCTACTTCTTTTGTGTGCGTGTATGAAAATCTAGTCAAATATTGTGCAATTCTTTTATTTTATTTAATGTCGCAATGTTTAATATGGAAAATATTGATTTGGACCTGGTCAATAGGCAGTTTTTCTTTGATGCAGGTCCATTTCTAAATAGTAGTGGTAATAGTGGTAGCACAACTGGCTCTTCGAATGGTAGTGACTTGTTCCTTTATGATGAAAATAGCAGTGATTCAGCTCTATCTTCATATTCCTATAATAGTGATCAAGAGAATAGTTCCAGTTCAAAAGAGTAAGTAAATATGAGATTTACGATAAATATTTCAGAGTTGTGTACAGAGTACTTGGCGCCCGTGGCAAGACGTAACTTACCGCCATCATGCCCCGAATTTGTGTTTGTATACAGATTTGGCGTTTCTAATACGAGCATAGGAAAAACGTCAAAAAAGTCAGACGTCTGAGAACCCCAGCTATTGACAACAGTCAGTCTTAAAGATATCTCTAAACATCATACACTCTTCTATTCACAAAAATCTTACTTTACTATCTTTGTCATGATCATGGTGAAACATCAGCGGCCAGATGTCGCAAAGAAGATCGAACTAGATCGTCATTCTCGGTCAAATGCCGCTTATTCACTATTTTCTCGTTCTAACTTATGCAAAACTCCAGCCAGTAGCTAGTGCTGATATTTTTCCTATGTTCGTATTAGAAACGCCTAGTCTGTATAGTATACAGTGGCGGGTGCCACTTTCGCAACGCCGTAATTTCGACTCTGCTTTTGTTAACAAAGCATACTAAATTGTGCCTTAGTTTTCCTTAGGTCCTATTTTGTTACTCTTGTTTAGTTTCAAATAATTTTCTAATGCTAAATTGTTTTTTTTTTGTTGATAGAGGACGAATACACCGCCACCGCCGACGCAGTAAATGTCCACAACAACAAATCCAACAACGACAAGCGGCAAATTTACGTGAACGTAAACGTATGCAATCAATTAATGATGCATTTGAAGGTTTACGTGCCCATATACCAACATTACCATATGAGAAACGTTTATCGAAAGTTGATACATTAAAATTAGCAATTGGTTATATTAATTTTTTAAGTGAATTGGTAAGAACTGATCGTAATTCAAATACGGATTGTTATAATGGTCATAATCGCAATACACAAAAGGATGAACCGAAGAAAATTATTATAAGAGGTTTGTTATTATCTCTTTTATAATAAAGTGGTAAACTCAATTAATCATAGAGCAGGGTAGATGAAGTATATCGTTGTGGATAGGTGATGGGACAATTTCCCCCACATATATGTATGTGTGTATGTGTTTGTGTAATTATAGCTTTGTATACCTTTAAGTTTTGAAATGAATTTCGAATTGTACAGGATACAGCTGCTTTGCGTAACGAATTATGATTGTGTGGGGATTGTAGTTTTTTTTTTCTCTACTAGATAGGGCGGGATACCCTCTCACCTTCATCATAATCAATCTTAACGCAACGTCATTGATATTGTAATAATACCATGTTGGGAATTTCGTGGCTATTCACCACTAATCGTCCACTTGCTACGCTTATTCGAACAATTAAAGAGAAATAAATGTTTTAGAGTTAGCGGTGAGATGTGGGATTAAATATGAAATGAAATTCCATTTATTTACGTTTATCGAAAATTGTTAAACAGGTCAATTAAACTTTGTTTGTACATAATAAACAAACATTTTGTGCTATAAACAGATAAAGCTATTAGAATTCGAATGATAAAACAAAAAGCAAAAAGTCGGCTCTTCAGCCAATAAAGTTTGTAAATTCCCTGCAATGTTAAATCAATAGTTTTGTCATAAGCTTCACTAGATGATGGGCGGCTTTTGCTTAAGTTTTACCTCAAAACCTAAAAGTTTGTTAAATATTGAAGGATCAAAAAGTTCATTTTGGAAAGAGCCTTCTTAAGGCCGTTTTCCACTGAATGGACAAAACACAAACAAACAAAACTGTAACACTTTACAAATTTTTTGAGATTTCTGCAACAGTTGATGTTTTGTTTTTCGAGTCCTTTTTGAAAGTGGTACCGCCAAAGAGTTTCAGCATGTTTGCAAACTGTCTAGTGTGAAAACAGCGAGTTAGTTCAGTTGGTGTTTCAGTTTCCTGGTAAAAACACCTAAACGATATAGACACACTGAAAAAGCACTGAAAATCAAATCGAAATGCCGACAGTATTTTGTCTGCTTAGTGGAAACAGGTCTGCAACTTTTGTCGGGTTTTCTATTTTCGGTGTGTCTAAAAACACAAACAAAATTCGACTAGTTTGTTTAATGGAAACGATTATTTTCAGTAGTTTTTCTTGTTTCCGAGCTTACCAAAAGTTTTTAATTTTTATTCATAGGTTCTGGTGGCTTATACACAGCTCATTCATTGTCTTGGTCAAGAGCAAAAGAACCGAATTCGAATGGTATTATGCATGCGAAAGTATGGATACCAGAAGATCCACGAACAAATAAAGACGGCAGCAGTTCTTCCTATAATTTATCTGATTAAATATTGTTTATCTTTTCTTTCTTGTCCAGGAGTGTCAATTAAATTTAATAATTTACTTTAAATTATAAATATAATCCAAGTCGTACAGAAATCGATTCTAGTCCTATAACTACCTAGTCAGATACTGTATATCGCTAATAATTAAAAGGAACAAAACAAAATTTTAATAAAGAATAGCTTCTTTTTCACATTTTCAGTTTTAAATTGGTCAAAATAACAATAAAGAAAATTTGTATTTGTTCCCTTTTAGTTGTAACAGTAACGATATAGCTTTAATACTCTTTCCAGAATTGTATATATTGTATTTATTATATTGTAAATATAAAATAAATAAATTTGATATAAATTGTATTTAGTTGTTGACTTTTTTCACACAACAACAATAATAATTAAGGATTATAAATCCGCCATCTTCAAAAGCCGTGGGAAAGAACAATTGTAACCAATAAGGTGTCGACTGCAGGATATCGACGTCTATAGCGTCTCGTGACGTCATGAACACGCGTACAAGCGTGAGAATTTTACAGGTGGTACAGATAAAGTTTCTCATTTAATACACATACATATATGTAGGTATTTCTATACAGAAAATAGAGAAAATAGAACAATAGTAGCTCTCTAAAAATGAATAATTATGAATACTCTCTTCCTTCCTTCACCCTCTTTATTTTGCCTAACATTATTAACTGCTGATTGTGTTTTTCCTGAAATGTTTGTTAATAGCTTCATAATATTCTAATTGCATACCTTACTTATAACAGATATAGGTATATTTTTCAGTTCTACTGCCTGAACTCTAAGCTTCCTATCTCTGCTTTTCCAATTGAAGGCTTTGGTGCAAAAACCGGCTAAACGCCATTTTTCACGAAAATGGCTTAACATCAAAAACCTTTACTTATCGATCTCCCTCATCGTTTAGTGCAAGAATCGTCCGTGTATACATTTATACTGTTGACAAAAATGTAGTCCTAGTTCAGAAAAATATTATCAAAAATCAGTTTTTCCTTGTTTTCTCAAAACTATGTTGTCTTCACATAGCCGGTTCTTGCATCAAGCCCTTCAATTATGGAACCTAGCATGCTCCAACTTCTCTTAAGTGTAGTTGTAGTATCTTTATAATTTTAATCTGAAGAATGCTGCTCAACAACATTTACTACACTTCAGTCTTATCATTATTTGAGTTTGTCGATATTATTGTCACTGTTTCTGGTTTATCCTGTCTATCCTGGTGTCGTATACACGTCGTGTGAAGATAAACAATAACAACACTTTTTTACATGTCCTTGTCTGATTCTTCTGATGGGTGTTAAGAAGTTTTTTCCCTGGTCTTTCGAAATGAACATAGTGTAAACTCTTCTACTTGTAAGTTAATGACTAGCAACTCTAGCAATATATTAGATGGTTACAAGTGATTTAAAATTAATGGGCTTATCGTAATCTTTCATTATAGTCAATTTTGCAAATTTACATGTTGTACAGTTAGTTTTCATACATAGAAATTGTAAATGTATAGAAAACAAACCAAAATTATAGAAAATAAACACGTGTGATTATTTTGTGAGATAGTAAACACGTGCATTTGATGCCCTCAGGTTTATAATATAGCAGGGTGAACTAAGCCGACCGTAGAAAATATGTATTTGCCCCCTACAATCAGTACCGTACTCATATCAAAATAAATTCAAGCCCCAATCAAAATATTGAATTTTTTTACAGTTACTTCATATAATCTACCAAATTTTGAAGATTAAAATATTCCAATTTTTCTCTAATTTAATTAAATCGTAATACAATTTTCTGTATAAGAATTGAAATAATTTTTTTATAATTAGTTACAGTTCTGAGAACGGTCCTGTTTCAGGTAGAGGTTTTCGTCAGGGTTGAAGGTGTAATTTGTGGGTCTCATTAAAAATATATCGTTTGTTTCCGGTGGTATGTTCACCCTCTCTATAGATCGTCTACTCACTACAGAGATATATGGATTTTGTAAAATTAATTGTCTATGGGTTTTTAATTGAACTGAGTTTATGAGTTTATCGTGAAACTTTAATTTATAGTCTAAACATCAATTACATCTAAGAAATATTAGAAGCAGCATCTGTCAATTTAATTTAGCACCTCTACCTACAGTCTGTTAATCTTCAAACGAAAATACAATTCAACATTTTAGTTTTTTTTCTCCACACACAGTTTGATGAAGAAATGGAGAATTAGCAGTTTGTGGAAATAATAGTAAGATCTGTGTGTAATATCAGATATTTATCATTGCTTACATCTTAATTTCTGATTTCTACCACCCATATCTCCTCACCCTCATTGTAAATTAGCAACTATTGATTCATTAATAGACTTTTAATGTAGTTCCAATGTTTGGCCCCTATATATAGTGGTTTAAATGTACAGTATAACATTAGGGGTGTTTCCATTTGTTACATATGTTTCTTTCTCTCAATGTTCTCTTAAAATACAATCGTCCATATCAATAAAACATCATCATCTAATATGTATAAAATAGTGTAAGAATTAATAGAGACTCTATACAAACATTAGAAAGAAGAGTGTGAAGAGAGGATTAGGTGACAAATTGCAATTCACTACCCTTTATTTGTATATTATCAGCCGGCTCTATAGATATAAGAGCGACATATTAGATTACTTCTATCTTTTATAAAATAATTTTCATGATTTATATTTTATAAACAAATAATGTTGATAAGACCCTAGTGGTGTAAAGTAAGGCACTAAAACAGTACTTTATTGGAGAGGCGCTTTCATTTCATTTACATCCACCTTTAACGATCCTGATTATCATAAACAAGGTGTAGATTATTGTAATATCGGCTAATGTTATGAATGAAGTTAACAATTTTTGCCAGTCTTTTTTCTCGTCTCGTATCAATATGATACTCCTCAGACAGCACACTTTATTGCAGCAATATTGCTGGAATATTGCAATCTTGCCTAATATTGCCAATATTGCAGCAATATTGCTGGAATATTACAATATTGCTTGATATTATAAATATTGCAGCAATGTTACAGCAATATTTCAGTGGCAATATTGCACAGAAATAATATACAACATATATGTTGTATATTATTTATATTAGTTATAACTGCAATATCAGACCACGTAAGAAACCTGTCCAGGACCATTAATCGTGACCTCTCCATGGTCCTGAGGGGGAGAATAGGGAGAGATAGCAACACTGCTCCTTCTCCCACACTACAAGTACCAATTCTAATAGAGTAGGTGGCGTAATGTACTATAAGTCACACCGCCCTTGTCCACCTTTAGTACCAGCCCTTATAGAATAGATGGTGCATTAGATTACAAGTCACAGTACCACGTACCACTACCAATGCTGTTGAGATTTTGAGATAAATGCCCAACCGATTCCAAAAATTGGGAAATTGATTTTGGTGAGAAGATCAAAATTGCACTCTTCTATTGGGACCATCTAATTTGCAAATTAGTTTCCAGTTTTCAACCGTCGTTAAAAAATAATTGCTAATCTTCATAGATTTTGTTATTATTGAAAAATCAATGTTTCTTGTCATAAACATTGATTTTTCTGGTCATTTACCTATTATAGCATCAATATTGCCCTGCAATGTAAAAAGGCGGACATAGCAATGTTGCTGTAATCTTGCATGCAATATTGCCAACATTGCACGCAAGATTCCAGCAATGTTGCTGCAATAAAGTGTGCTGTCTGGGTCTAATTGTAAGACAATAAAATAACTCAGCAATTGTGGCGCTGTATTGTTATCTAACTTAGACAACATCCTTCCGAAATTCTAGGAACTATCACCTATAACACTACTTGAGTTGGCGATTATTCGGGTTTATCACTTAATTCTTTTTTAAATTAAGGTATGTAGTACTCTTTGAAAGCTACACATTAGAAGATGCCTCTGTGCCTCTCGAAGATTCTATACGTTGACCCCTAGAGGCGGTTTTATATTTCCTTCGCATTTTTTATTAACGCCGTACTCAACAATACTGCTCTACGTATTCAAAAGCGGGACTGATAATTAGAAAACACAGAAATAGACTAAATTATGAATCGGCTCAAAATTTACTTTGTCTAACTTCGTGGGTTCAAAATGGATTTTTGTGACTTATCTTGTTTTATCTGTATACAGTATATTGATTCTGCGAGTTCCGTTTCAATTGAATACTAAATTTTTATTGTGTATTTTGAGTTTTTCGAGACGAGAATTTTGGGAGAACCACACCGAGAATCGATACGAGAGGTTTTCTCTTGTCTCGTATCGATTCGACGATAGATAAATTCCCAATCTCTCGTCTCGTCTTGTAATTTGAAAACTTCTGAGGGTCTGATCTCAATTCTTCGTAGAATTGTAAAAATTGTCTTTTTATTTGGTTAGCACTGATCAACGCAATATTTTTTCAATGTTTCTTTTGTTGCAGTTTAAGAAGTAGGGCAGAAACACGTCACTTTTACGCAGTCAAAGTCGTCGGCTGACTGAAAACACATTTAATGAGTGTTCAATCTTATTATCGGCCGATGTTAAAATCGTCCATGCGCGCCTAGATTAAACGTTTACCAACAAAATTGGGGTTGAAGAGATAGCAGCTCAACTATTTCCTCATGTTCGTCATAGTGTAAAACACCGTAAATAGAGGCTTTTTTCAAAAGAAATACATGGACAGGTTTTTAGGCTTAGTTTTGAATGTGGCTAGCAGGACAATGCGAACTATATGACTGCCAATAGTATTCGATTGATATTGTACAGGGTCGTCCATTTTCGATGGTATTTAAGGCAAACTCCTATAAGCAGTGATCGTGCAAAATAATTGATGACACATTCTCGTGCTACTTTTTTATGACTAATCAGATGGTGGAATCAGATTCCCGCGATGTTCTTTTGTTTTAGAGTTATCCAACTTTTTTGACTTTTCCATTATTTTGAAGATGCTCTATATCTCGCATACTTCTGAGAACATTGGGAAAATTTTCATTGCTTCTGATACAGTTTTTAACGCAGATTTTATCTGTCTTATCTATTTTTGGGTAAATTTTACCGTTTTTCAGATACAAAACAAATTTGAATTTTTTTAAATGGAAACAACAGGTAATTTTTAGCTCAATGAATTACTTATTTTTTTCTGATTCCAAATATATAGTTTGCTATAGTTATTTTCAATAACATGGGCATTTTTTAACAAAATTTGATGTTGCAGGTAGAAATTACAAAACTATACTCAAAATAAACGTAGAGTGCTATGAAACAATTGTTTCTCCGACTTGTCAAATGATTACTAATTTTGATTCTTATGCAATAATTATTGAATTTTTAACACAAAATTTATGAAAAATATTTCTTATAAAGCTTTTCTGGATATTTCGCTTGCGGATCCAGAGATAGAAACACCGTAATTCAAGAAATCAAGCAAAATCAATTATTACGTGATAATTTTAAATGCAATTGTTTCATAGCATCCTACGTTCAATTCAAATACAGCTGTACCATTTTTACCTGTAGGATTGGCTTTTCTGTAGTGACTTTTGCTGTTGAAAATAACTATAGCAAACCATATATTTTCGGAATCAGAACAAAATAGGAAATCTAATGAACCATA
>JAZBGY010001255.1:0-25306 GCA_037414755.1 Lydus trimaculatus | reverse complement strand
TATTTTATAAAATTTTACACTTTGATTGCATTGGGTGGGCACAGGCGTGGGCCAGGAGATTTTTTAGGTGGGCCATGGCCCACCAGGGCCCACCCTTAGCTACGTGCCTGGACGGTGGTCATGGACTAATAGTCCAAGAGGCGACCGCAAAAAATGGTTCCTATTTCTGAAAGGATGACTTTTTCAGAAAATATAGTACTTAAGGTGACAATTGTCACTAGCCTAGGCAACCCTACCGGAACCTGATCCGACGGCGGGAAAACCACATTTTCGGTACTTCCATAGAGTTAAAGCTTAAAATTAGTATCAAATTGTAGGTCCGTAAGAACTCTTTCCAAATATATATTTAAAATAATATGAAAAAAAAAATTCAAAGTGGGTTGCCAATAGGTTCGATCAAGATTTAGAAAGGCAACATTATATATTTGGAAAGAGCTTTTACGGACCTTCAATTTGATACTAATTTTAAGCTTTAACTCGATGGGGGTCAAAATTGGTAGGTAAGGATGAATGTCTCGAGTGAACGGGGAAGGGCGTGGTGAAATCATGCCTTCTAAAGGATTCCGTCATGTTCCTCTGGGGTTTAAAGATTATGTTTGTTTTTATTTATTATATTAAGGGATTTACACTTTTAGACTTTTAGTGGCCCTATAGTGCTTCGAGAATCAACTCCAGTAGCGTCATTAGCGTCATGATAAATCCGGCCCTGGTTTTGCTAAAAACGCGATATTGCCCACTCTACCAACGTACTCTATCTCAGACTACCTTTAGCTCTACTAATGTAAACAGACTTGATTTTTCTTTATTATTGAATTATTGCTAATAAACAAGAGTTGTAGTTTGAGCTTGAGTCTGGTGTAAATTTAAGTAAAGATTTACTATTTACAGCAATGATCCTAAAAGCCTGTAACAATTCGAAACTACAAAATAAAAGCTTAGAGTGTGCAGGTCGCCAAGGTAGTGGCTAGTAGTTTTAATTAGAAGCCGCCCCCCTTTAATTAAAAAACAATACAGCCCTCTTTTAAAATAAATATACAGGTTGGGACAGCTCATCTAGGAACGTAAAAGAAACTACAAGAACCGGGATAGTCTTATAGTCTTCGTCTGGATTGAAAAGAGATAACTGGTAGAATCTTTGTAAAATTACCCACCCTCAAAACTGTTATATATTGCTAGATAAAATGTCTCAACCTGTATAAGTCCATGACGACACCAGCATTTGTTAGCCCTTGTATACAACGCACCATTTACACAATAAGTAGGATCATCACTAATTTTGCCTAGAGCCGGTCCTGGCGTAGAGCGAGTAGAACGATCGCTCTAGGCGCTAGGTGGGAAGGGGCACCAAAATCGAATAGTCAAAAACAAAATTCTTAAATTACATTGATTCAAAGGGAGTTGATCGTAGGGCGCCAAAGAAGAGTTCCACTCCATCCTGATAAAGGGCTGTTTACACATAAATTTGACTATGACTGAATTCACAGTAATGTTTTCAAGAAGTAGCCGTACGGACCATTTCATGGTTCTATTACTTCGAACCAATTGCAGAAAGCATCGAATTCTCCGTTTATAACTCTAATCAAACTGTCTGTAAACTCGCGTTTAGAGCAACTAATGCATAACAGTATACCGTTACACTTCGTCTATCCTTGGTTCGCTGACTTGACTTTGACTTGTTCCTGGACTTCTTTTGTTGTAGTTAATGTGAAAAAATTAATAATTTCGGTGCATATCAAAGCATCATACTCTTTTCATTCCATTTGATTTAAAGTCAAGTTGATTGAATCGAAGTAGACGAATCATACAAAAGTCCTTACTAAACAATCAGTGAACCTACTTTTCTAATGTGTAATATTTATCAGATTGTTTATATGGTCTAAATACTGGTTGTTATTTTTATACTTGGGACAAGTTTATCGATTTTTCCCAGTGTATGCGCGTTATAATCCATTGAAAGGAGGACCGTCAAGCTCTACCACTGTCAACTTGCTTGCAAAATTTTCCAAAGCACACCAATCTATATAGTTGTGAATTGATTGCCTTTTACCGAGTGCTTAAATTAAGTTTTAGTGTAATTTTAATAATCGATATTTATATATTTTTATTAATAAAATTAAATAGAATTAGATATGGTTTTAATAGAATTCATCACAAGAGTACGCGCATTTTATGTAGTCGTGTTTATAAATCAATATTATAAAAGTGATTACAATTACCATCAAACTTAACTAACAAATTGAACCTAACGATTTGAAACGGTCATTCTGTTATTGATTTTCAATTATTAAAGGTGTGTTTAATTAGGATTGGCGGTAAATTGTAGAAAATCAAAAATTTTAAAGTAAACAAAAATCAAAACAATTCTCGTCTATCAAAATAGAAATGTATAAAGTGACTTATAAAACTAATTCTAATAATAATTATAATAATAATGGTATTAAGTACGGAATGGTCTCAAGTTGAAGTTATTGATTTAATAAATGATGGTTCAGGTTTAGGTTTCGGTATTGTTGGTGGTCGTAGTACTGGTGTTGTTATAAAATCAATTCTACCAGGTGGTATTGCTGATAAAGACAATCGTTTACAAAGTGGTGATCATATTTTACAAATTGGTGATGTTAATTTAAGAGGATTAGCAGCTGACCAAGTTGCCACTGTATTAAGACAATCTGGGCCACAGGTGGTTAAACATTTTTAATTTCAACAATATGTAAGATCTCACCTGAAATTTGAGCACTATATCTATGTATGAAAAATATAGAAAAATAAAAATTGTGTACATATACAGAGACGTCTTCAAAATGGAACAATTCTCCAATTAATCATTAAATACACATGTTTTTCGAGAGAAATCTTTTGAAGACGTATTGTGTTTGACTGAATCAATATATGTGTTTTTTGAAGTTTTCTCCATATTTTAAATCTATCTACAAGCGATATCAAAAATTAACGGCAATGCTTGACTTTTCTATCAATTTGGGTTAATTTCATTCCCCTATACTGTAGCTCTTACAGAAAACTCCTTGTATTTTCCAATAATTACTAAATCGGTGCTTGGAAGAGCTGATAACAGAAAGTTTTGCTTCGTTTGACCATAAAACATGAACAGAACATGAGTAAGCTTTACCCATACATAGTGAAACTCAGTAACGAAAATGTTTTATGATTTGATGACTGATTTTTCCGTCATCACTGAATATAAATCAAATTTTATTGCTTGTGCTTTAGCTTTATTTTCTGTTAAATTACCCCTGTTTCTGGATCATTAACGCAGAAGTATCACCTGTACACACAAAACTTATCTACTGTGAATATTTCTAAATCTGCAATTTCCCACAGCTCCGTCATTTCCACTACCTTTAATCTGTCGATTAACGTAAATTTTATCTTTACTGAAATTCATAGTTTTCTGAACTTGTCGTGATAGAAAAAAGCAAGGTATTGCCTTTAATTGTTAATTTACAAACTAATTGATCGAATTATCCAATATGAGGTTGTTTTTCTCTCTTCGATTTTAGGTCAGGATGGTTGTTGCACGTCCAGTTGAGCCTGCATCAGCCGATTTTCAAAATATCGGCTGTAGTGCCCCAATTGTTCCAACGAAAATCTTAACCGATTTTGAAGAATTAGATCGACAATTACAACAGAACGGTTACACACCATTTTTTCAATCATCAACAATAACAACAGAAATTTTAAACGATACGTGTAATTCAAATGAAATCAAACAAACAGTAAAATTATCAAAATCATTTGATATTGGTAGTATTAACAATCATAATAACAATAATAATTCAACAATAAATAATATCTATGCATCATTAAATCCAATTCTAACAAATAGTAATGCTGTAATAACGCTTGATGAAATCAAAAGTGACTATGGTATTGGATTACCGGAAACGGAACGTTTTGAAATTGAATTGAATAAGAATGAGTATGGTTTAGGTATAACAATAGCCGGTTATGTATGTGAACGTGAAGATCTTTGTGGTATATTTGTGAAAAGTTTAAATGAAGGCAGTGAAGCTTACCGTTGTGGTCAAATCAATATCAATGATCGTATCATAAAAGTTGATGGACAATCATTACAAGGTCTTACAAATTATCAAGCTGTTGAAAAATTAAAACAAACCAATCAAATTGTACATTTAACATTTGAACGTTATCTAAGAGGTCCAAAATATGAGCATTTACAAGAAGCTTTAGCTATCCAACAAGTGAAAGATATTAGTCCACCATCACCATCAGTAACCACACTCAGTTGGATACCAATCGAGTCATTTGATGGTCAAATTGAGAACGAAGGGGAGTCTGTGGCTAGTGTTAATAGTGGTGAGATTTACGATCAAAATCCTGAAAATAAAGAGATTTTCATTGAGGATGATTTTGAAGTGAATTTAGAAGCTGATTTAGAAACAACAACACGAAAAAAATGGGAGAATCTAGTTGATAAAGATTCAAAAATAATTGTTGCTAATTTAACAAAATTAAAAGGTCTTGGTATTAGTTTAGAAGGTACTGTGGATGTTGAAGATGGTATTGAATTACGACCACGTCATTATATAAGATCGATATTACCGGAAGGACCGGTCGGTCAAAATGGTAAATTATGTTCCGGTGATGAATTATTAGAAGTGAATGGTCAGAAATTATCAGGTATTAAACATGTTGAAGTTGTTAAAATATTAAGAGAATTACCAAATACTGTACGTTTAGTATGTGCTAGGAAAAATGATGAAAATCGTGGTGTTATCAATACATCACAAGATCGTGAAGCTTTCGAAGCTAGAAATATATTAGGTGGTAGTTTAAAGAATTTATTACCACAACCAGAACAGAGATTATTGAAAGCATTAAGTGATACAAGTATCAATACATCGACTAGTACAGTTACAATTACTGACGATCAACAACAAGCCCAACAACAACAACAACAACAACAAACAAATATTGGTGGTGTATTAGAAAAATCTAAATCACGTTCATTAGAAGTAACAAACGTTGCAATGTGGTCGGATGATGTTGAATATATCGATTTAATTAAAACTGATCGTGGTTTAGGTTTTTCAATATTAGATTATCAAGATCCATTAGATGCAAAATTAACAGTAATTGTTGTACGTAGTTTGATACCAAATGGTGCTGCAGAATTAAATGGACATTTAACACCTGGTGATCGTTTAATTAGTGTTAATGATAGAATTATAAAGAATGCAACATTAGATCAAGCTGTACAAGCATTAAAAAGTACACTACCTGGTGTTGTTAAATTAGGTATATCGAAACCACTATCTAATCATAGTACCAATGATACCACAAGCATTAATTAAATTTAGGTATTTAGTTAATTTATTTTTTAAATAAAATTGGATGAGAAAAAAACAACAAGGAATTGACGCTTATAACAATTTGAAAATGCTTGTGAAAGAATCTTCCACAAATTTTTATCAAATTTTTCGCACAATTGTATAGGTTATTCATAGACAAATTTAATAAAATGATGCAGATTGTGAAATTTTTATTCATATTTATCAATATATTGATAACAATAATAGCAAAACATTTATGTATATTGTATACTGCGATTATTAAATAAATTATGGTTAAATTTTAGAATTTTTTGTGAATTTACCATAATTACACAATAAGTTATAAAAGGGGTAGGTGGTGGATTAAGGCACAGGGTAGCTAGCTGGCCTGCCCATGGCGTCATCTTTTCATATAATTCTATTAATTGACGGCTATTGTTCTCTCCCTGTCTAATAATTGCCACAATTCTCGCCGTGTTTTATCTAATTACAATCAAGTTTAGATTTTGTCTAATAATTGATAAAATTATCATCATACGCAAATTTCCCAGTAATTCCACAGACAAGAGCAATCTATTATCGGAAAGCGGTGGCAGAAAACTTGTTTTCCCGGCGTATTGGCGATATCCAGTTCTGGTTTTGAATCTACGTATACTGGTGTACCATTTTTTAAAACACTCAACTACTTTTGGCAATAATACACCATCGACATCGTCTTCTATTGTCTCTTATTGCGACTGTTTTACTACCAATCGAGCAAATTTCTCTGATTGGGAGATGGATCTATTACAATGTAGCTTTACAAAGTTCTTGTGATCATGATGGTTTGTGTGAACTGTCAAATGTAAATTAAGCCTATAGTAGAAATGTATACTGGGTTATGCAATGCCTGAAAATGAATTTAGCTTGCGATACTTCAGAGCCTGAGCATGAGAAATTCATCAGAAAATTTCTGAAACATGGGAAATAAGTTATGAGTTATAGTTAGCGTGTTGATGTAAGATTACACTGACTAACGTTACATTGAACATTTTAGCCACGAAACAATTGAAGAAATATTTTCAGATTAAGTCGGTGATAATATAGATTGTCTTGAGTTAAAAATAATTTCGGTAACACTATTAGAATTACAGTATAAAGCTGTAAAACTACACTCTTTGCTTTTAGTGTTGAAGACGCTTTTAGGCGTCAAAGAACCGATGACTTGATTGTTTACGATTCACAACATTGAAATTATAGTTCGATCTTTGATTGTGTATACAAAAAAAGGTTTGCTGTAATCAAAGTTGACCGTCTTATCTTTACCAATGATAATGATATGCTGATTCATTATTTTTAAATCAAAACTTATCATAATTATTAATTGATTTGTTATTGATTGTTGAATATTAGTAATTAACTTGAAGTGACTAGTTAAACTGCTATTTTTGGGTTGATAAAATTTTACAGGAATGGCTCCTAAATTATATATGCATATAGCTAGCCCTCCTGTTAGGGCAGTTCAAATGACCGCCAAGTCTTTAGATTTAAATCTGGAATTGATTGAAGTGAGTGCACTGGACGGAGAACAATTGACACCAGAATTTTTAAAAGTATTACTCAAAAATTCATCTTTGTTTGTTTTGTTATAAATGTTTGTTTATTTTAGATGAATCCCCAACATACTATTCCAACATTGGTAGATGATGATGGTTTTGTTATTTGGGATTCTCATGCTATTATGGCATATTTAGTATCAAAATATGGTAAAGATGATTCACTTTATCCGAAAGATATAAAAAAACGTGCAATAGTCGATCAACGATTACATTTTGAATCTAGTGTAGTATTTACAAAGATCGTCTCAATTTTGGTAATTTCATTATTGTTTTCTATCACAATTACAATCTTAAACGAAGATTTACTATTTCTAGAAACCAATGATGTACGGTAATAAAAGAACTATCGATCAGTCGGATGTAGATGGTGTTATTGAAGCTTATGCGTTTTTGGACACATTCTTAGAAAATAAACAATGGGTAACTGGTAATACAGTTACTATAGCTGATTTCAGTCTAATTTCATCAATTACTTCGTTAAATGTAATTGTGCCATTTTATAAAGAAAAATTTCCTCGATTATTAGCTTGGTTGAAGAGAGCTGAAACACTGCCTGTTTATGATGTAAATAAGAAAGGGCTTGAAAAGTACATAACGATGATAAAACCGGTACTTCTTGAAGTATCCAATAAGATAATTATGTAAAGATTCTATGAAAATAATAAACAAATTTGATATTATTTTTTTATACTAATTTAAAAAGAAAAAATCCTGTAAATGTTATCGGTAGAGTTAAGTTGATTGTACACACCAAAACCAGAAGTACTCTATGTTTATGGGAGATGTTGTTTGCAGGCCTTTCCCTTGAATTTTATAATTAACTCATCTACTGCCAAATATTTAGATGGATAATACGTTTTTTCTAACTCGTTCAAAGTCGAGCTTCCACTGTCTATCATAATTAAGGTTAAAAAGCGATTGTATGTCATAATTGGTCAGCTGAGATCAATAAATTGTTATCGAGCTACGATAACAGTGTCCCTTCCGATTCAATAGCACCAATATGAAATATGTCTATAATAAAATAGACTATAAAAAGTCAAAAGGTGAATAATTTCTATTTGTATTGGACACAGCAGTGTTGCTCTAAACGTTGCTATGTTTGTGGCATCTTCTCGGACCAAATACAACAGTTCTAGTCATTTCCAGTATTAAGACCATATCTTCTTCAGAATGGTTCTCTATAAAAAGTTCTTGATTAGCATGATTTCGCGTATGTTTTAAAGGCCTGAAGTACGATCACATTGATTAACAAAGAAATTTGTTTCTAATTGTTTTGAACTACAACAACAAACAACAATTTTAGTAAAACTTTTTGAATTACAACATAAAACTCTTTGTTTTCGGAAACTCATAGTGTTTGAAAGAGATTTTTACAAAACAAATAATTGGTGACTGATGATTCTGCCACTAGAGTTAACTGTAGGGGAACTCCTGATTGAAAGGATTTTCTATAATACAGTTAAGACAATTTAGAATTAAAACTGAATTATCTAGTACGGTAGAAAATTCAAATTAAGCTGTTCAATTAAGTTCACCAAGATGGCAATTATTATTGTTTTAATTATATAAAATAGAAATATTATCAAAATTATCATTATATGATACAACATGACTAGCACTTACACTGGAATATAATGTTTATCATCAGATAAATCTACTTTTGCTAATCATATTGTGTCATGATAATTCTGATAATATTTCTAGTTTGTGTAATTATAATAATAATAATTCAGGCTATAAGGAAAATATATATTTGATTTTTTTCACAAGAATAATAAAGGACGATTTTAATTTTTCAATCCAAAATAAAAAATGCAGGTCCATATTTAAAAAAAATAAAAAAGATTTTAGTATAATTCGTGAAAGATAGCAATTATTATAGATTTGTTCATTGGTCTCCTAGATACGCATCTTTCCTTCGAAGTAGCAACGGTAAATCATGATAAAAGAAACATCCTGTATAGGATAGCCCACAATTTTTTTCGCTCGTAAGGAGACAGTGCCTGTGGTAGGCGCCACCTTCGCCAAGCTCTAGTTCCGGTCCTGGTTCTGTACGAATTTTAAACTTTATGGGCGTAAATTTTTAAATTGTTTTATTTGTTAAGGTCTTATGTATTCATCTGTGAACATCAATAGGATCAGCTGATGATAAGCGAACACACTTGAAACTAGCACTATAGGTATGGCAAAGATAGATTTATCTATTGATAATAATGAAAAATGGAATTGTCTATGGAATAATGATAAACATTTATTACATTAAACTGTTCTTATTTGCTAATAATGTTATAATTCATAAAAAATGCAGTTATATTAAAAATTTTCTTATCTGCTTATCACACTATCTAATTGAATTTTCCCTCCCTAATTTTTATTTTTGATTGTTGTAAGCATTTTATATAATTTTAATTGTCCTTCTATAACGATTTTCAATAATTTTAGGAGCTGATGATGAAGATTTAATTCTTCAAAATAGCTGTTATCATTTCTAATACGCTAATGTACCTATTAGGTACATTTAAGTTTTCTATTTCTGTAAGTTAGACTTTATGTTGATTGTCTTGTTTTTTTAAGTGAATCATCAAAATTTGAAAAAATGCACTGATTTTCCTATTTTGAAGTGTTTATACAGTATTGATTATTTATATAAAAAATTTTACTATTATCAACTGATAACAATATATCACCCCATCATTTTTAAATGAAAACTTATTATAAGTACCGCCTGAATCGCCAGTAATTCTTCTATATCAGTGAGTAGTTAAACTGTTAGTTTTCACAAAAATGTCTCCTAAATTATATTATTTTACACCTAGCCCTCCTTCTAGGGCAGTTCGAATGGCCGCCAAAGCATTAGGTTTAAAACTAGAATTGATTGAAACGAATCCATTTAAACGAGAACAAATGGTTCCGGAATATTTAAAGGTATAACACTTATAGATTTATCTTATTGTTTGCTTTATTTCAAATATTTGTTTATTTTAGATCAATCCACAACACAGTATTCCAACATTGATCGACGATGATGGTTTTATTATTTGGGACTCTCATGCTATTATGGTATATTTAGTATCAAAATATGGTAAAGATGATTCACTTTATCCAAAAGATTTAAAAAAACGCGCAGTAGTCGATCAACGATTATTTTTTGAAGCTAGTGTAGTATTTACGAGAGTATTATCAAGTTTGGTAATATATTTATTATTTTCTATCACAATAATAACCTATAATCAATAATCTACAATTTCTAGGCATCAGCGTTCCGTAATGATAACAAAACTATCGAGTCGTATGAAAAGGATGGTATTATTGAAGCATATGATTTTTTGAACAAATTCTTAGAAAATAAACAATGGGTAACTGGTGACACTCTTACTATAGCTGATTTCAGTTTAATTTCATCAATTAGTTCGTTGAATTTTCTGGTACCAATTGACAAAGAAAAATTCCCGCGAATAATTTCTTGGTTAGAAAAAGCTGAAGCACTTCCTGTTTATGATGTAAATAAGGAAGGACTTGACATGTTCACAACAATATTGAAAGACCTACTTAAAATATGATAATTTTGTTGTTAACTTCAGAGGAAAAAATAAAATTTGGGAAAACTATTAAAATTTAAAATTTGAAATTATTATATTTGGGACAAAATTAACAATTTACAAATTCTTTTATTCCTTATAATTGTTGCAATAAAATTATAAAATTAAACGTCCGAAATCTCTAAACATTCTATAACATTTTCATAAAGAAAGAGTTTCTTGAAACATCTTTTATGTTTAGTACAACAGGGTGACTGTGCCCTAATTTCATAGTCTGATGGCAGAGATTTAACTATAATCGAGCATCAATGGTCATTGTCCAAACGTAAAGTAGTTCAACATTTGGTGGCAGCGGTGAGATTCGCTTTTACAAAAAATAATTTTCAGGCTGTACAACTTTGTTATTCTAAAGGTACGCCTCCACACGAACACATTTAGCCGGCAACATTGTGGCTGTTTGCAAATTTCTCACGTAGGTGGCAGCGCAAGTCAGCAGTTTGAAGTGTTGCCCACGTGCTGGAGCAATACAGTCAACGCCTGAAATTTGTTCCATGCGTGAGCGTAAATGTATAAACAACAAAGAAACAATGGGTAACTGGTGACACACTTACTATAGCCGATTTCAGTCGAATTTCATCAATTACTTCGTTAAATGTCACTGTGCCATTTTATAAAGAAAAATTCCCTCGATTATAGGCTTGGTAGAAGAGAACTGAAACACTGCCGGCTTATGATGTTAATAAGAAAGGGCTTGAAAAGTACATAACGATGATAAAACCGGTACTTCTTGAAGTATCCAATAAGATAATTGTGTAAAGATTCTATGAAAATAATAAACAAATTTGATATTATTTTTTATACTAATTTAAAAAGAAAAAATCCTGTAAATGTTATAAGTCGAGTTAAGTTGAATGTAGACACCAAAACCAGAAGTACTCTATTTTTATGGGAGATATTGTTTGAAGGCCTTTTCCTTGAATTTTACAATTACCTCATCCGCTGCCAAATATTAAGATGTTATACATTTCTTGTAACTCGTTCAAAGTCGAGCTTCCACTATCTATCATAATTAAAGTCTATCCGGTGAAGCGGGTGAAGTTTCTTTATTACAAAGTGTAAAAATTAAAATAACAGCTTAAAAAGCGATTGTCAGTTGAAATCAATCTTCTATCGAGCCACGATAACAGTGTTGATTCCGATTCAATAACACCAATAATGTGGAAATGTTTCTGGTAATGTCTATTACTTTTGTTCGGAACAATGTGAAATATGTCTTTTACAAGATAGACTATAAAAATTCAAAAGGTGAACAATTTCTATATTTATATTAGGTGCTCCTCTGAACATTGCTATGTTTGTGGCATCTTCTCGGACGAAAAACAGCTTCATTATTGTCATTTTTGTCGTTCTGGTCACTTCCAGTATCAAGACCACATCTTCTTCGGAATCATTCTCTATAAAAAGTTCTTCATTGGCATGATTTCGCGGATGTTTAGAAGGGTCTGCAATTTAGGAATTTTATTTTTATAGTACGGAACTAAAAAGCAATACGTTTCATCATGCCGCAGTTGTTGATTTTATCATGTTTTTCGTAACTTAACTGGTGGAATATAGAAATTATATTTTTTCTGAGAAGGTGGTAAATTCTTGTACTACATTTTGAATCAGTTATTAGGTAGATAGTTGACTTGAAGTAAGATTACATTGATTAACATGGATTAACCAAGAAATTTTTGAACTACAACTACGAATTTGGTAAAACTTTTTGAATTACGGCATAAAACTCCTTGTTTTCGGAGACTCGTAGTGTTGAGAAGATTTTTACAAAACAAAGAACTGGTGACTGATGATTCTGCCACTAGAGCTGACTGTAGAAGAACTCCTGCCTGAAAGGATTTTCTATAATACAACGAAGACAATTGAGAATTAAAACTGAATTAGCTAGTACGGTAGAGAATTCAAATTAAGCTGTTCAATTAGGTACACCAAGATCGCAATTATTATTACTTTAATTATATAAAATAGAAATACCTATTATCAAAATGTAATATATGTTTATCATTAGATAAATCTACTGAGAAAAAAAAACACTAAAAATGCATTAAATGTTTATCATTAGATAAACCCACTTTTGCTAATAATGTTTTGTCATGATAATTCTGATAGTATTTCTAGTTTGTGTAATAATAATAATAACAATAATAATTCAGACTATAAAGAAAATATATATTTGATTTTTTTCAAAGGAATAATAAAGGACGATTTTAATTTTTCAATCCAAAATTAAAAATGCAGGTCAATATTTAAAGAAATAAATAAAGATTTTAGTCGCACTGAAAAGACGAAACTGTGTATCGAAAATCAGCTATCACAGAATTGAAGTCTGCATGATCCCAATGAAGAAGTTCCTCTAGCATTTTTTTGAGATTTCTTCAAATAAAAGTGCTATCAGAGAAAATATCAATTTTTGGTTCTCCATGTCTAATCCGTGAAAGATAGCAGTTGTTATAGATTTGTTCATTGGTCTCCTAAATACACATCTTTTCTTCGAAGTAGCAACGGTAAATCATGATAAAAGAAACAGCCTGTATAGCATAGCCCACAATATTTTCAATCGTAAGGAGATAGCGCCCGTGGCAGGCGCCACCTTGGCCAAGCTCTAGTTCTGGTCCTGGTTCTGTACGAATTTTAAACTTTATGGGCGTAAATTTTTAAACTGTTTTATTTGTTAAGGTCTTATGTATTCATCACATCAATAAGAGCAGCTGCTGATAAGCGAACACACTCGAAACTAGTCCTATAGGTATAGCAAGAATAGATTTATCTATTGAATAATGAAAAATGGAATTGTCTATGGAATAATGATAAACATTTATTACATTTAAGTGTTCTTATTTGCTAATCATGTTATATCTCATAAAAAATGCAGTTATATTAAAAAATTTCTTATCTGATTATCACACTCTATAATTAAATTTTTCCTCCCTAATTTTTATTTTTGATTGTTGTAAGCATTTTATATAATTTTAATTGTCCTTCTATAACGATTTTCAACAATTTTAGGATCTATCTATTAGGTACATTTAAGTTTTCTATTTGTGTAAGTTAGACTTTGTGTTGATTGTCTTCTTTTCTCAAGTGAATCATCAAAATTTGAAATAATGCACTGATTTTCCTATTTTGAAGTGTTTATACAGTATTGATTATTTATATAAAAAAGTTTTACTATTATCAACTGATAACAATATGTCACCCCATTATTTTTAAATGAAAACTTATTATAAATATCGCCTGAATTGCCACTAATTTTTCATTATCAGTGAGTAGTTGAACTGGTAGTTTTGACAAAAATGTCTCCTAAATTATATTATCATACACCTAGCCCTCCTGTTAGGGCAGTTCGAATGACCGCCAAGGCTTTGGGTTTAAAACTGGAATTGATTGAAACAAATCCATTGAAACGAGATCAAATGAAACCGGAATATTTAAAGGTATAACACTTATAGATTTATCTTATTGTTTGCTTTATTTTAAATATTTGTTTGTTTTAGCTGAATCCCCAACACACTATTCCATTATTGATCGACGATGATGGTTTTCTTATTTGGGACTCTCATGCTATAATGGCATATTTAGTATCAAAATATGGTAAAGATGATTCACTTTATCCAAAAGATTTAAAAAAACGTGCAGTAGTCGATCAACGATTATATTTTGAAGCTAGTGTAGTATTTGCAAGAGTATTAACAACTTTGGTAATATATTTATTATTATTTTCAATCACAGTGATAAACCATAATCAATAATCTACAATTTTTAGAAAACAGCGATTCGTAATAATAAAAGAACTGTCGAATCATATGAAAAGGATGGTATCCTTGAAGCATATGATTTTTTGAACAAATTCTTAGAAAATAAACAATGGGTAACTGGTGACACTCTTACTATAGCTGATTTCAGTTTAATTTCATCAATTACTTCGTTGAATGTCATGGTACCAATTGACAAAGAAAAATTTCCACGAATAATTGCTTGGTTAAAAAAAGCTGAAGCACTTCCTGTTTATGATGTAAATAAGGAAGGACTTGACATGTTCACAACAATATTGAAATCGGTGTTTGATTAATTATACAATATGATAATTTTGTTAACTTCAAAGGAAAGAATAAAATAAGATTTGAAATTAATGGGGTTGAGACAAAGCTAATAATTTATAATTTCCTTTATTCATTATAATTATTGAAATAAAATTGTAAAATTTAACTTTTTAATTTTCTAAACATTTTATAACATTTTCTAAAGAAAAAGTTGACTTTACAGCAGACTGATGGCAGAGATTTGACCATAATCGCGCATCGATGGTCATTGTCCAAACGTATAACAGTTCAAGAATTGGTGGCAGCGGTGGGATTCGCTTTTTCAGAAAATAATTTCAGGCTGTACAACATTCTTATTCTAAAGACGCACAGCGCAAATCAGCCGTTTTAAGTGTTGCCCACCTGCTGGACCAACACAGCCAATGCCTGCAATTTGTTCTATGCGAGAGCGGTAAATGAATAAACATCAAAGGAATGTTGCAAGCAATATGTGGCTCGTGTATTTTATGATTAGTTAGTTTGTTGTATGGCGAATAATTGTAAAAAACTTATTAGCTACATTGAATGAATCTATGCTCAAAATACGTCAATCAACTTTCGTTAGTAACATAAGTTATGTTTATTGACTCTTACAAACTTATACGTTTATTGCACAATTCTACTGTACCTGTACAAAGTTCAATTAATTGGTAAATAATGGTTGTTACTTTCTACAACAAAGGTGAAAATCGATAATTGGAAATTAATAGCAATTTACTATTATTACAATATCGTTTAGTTTATTTATTTGTAATTTACAGAGCATAAAATATAAAAAATGAATAATTAAAATAAAATTAAATCCTTTTATTTATCTCTTTAACTGATAACGAAATATGGGCCAATCATTTTTAAATCAAAACTTATGAATATTAATTGAACCGCTACTAATTATTTAATATCAGTAATTAACTTGAAGTGAATAGTTGAACTTGAAGTTTATTAATTAAACTTCACAGAAATGTCTCCTAAATTATATATGATTGGTGCTAGCCCTCCTGTTAGGGCCGTTCAAATGACCGCCAAATCTTTAGGTTTAAATTTGGAATTGATCCACGTGAATACACTGAAAAAAGAACAAATGACACCAGAATATTTAAAAGTATTACACTCTAAGATTCATTTTTGTTTGTTTTGTGTTAAATTTTTGTTTATTCTAGATGAATCCACAACATACTGTTCCAACATTGGTAGATGATGATGGGTTTGTTATTTGGGATTCTCATGCTATTATGGCATATTTAGTATCAAAATATGGTAAAGATGATTCACTTTATCCGAAAGATTTGAAAAAACGTGCAATAGTCGATCAACGATTACATTTTGAATCTGGTGTAGTATTTGCAAAGATTGTCTCAATTTTGGTAATAAATTTTTCATTTCTTTCACAAATAACAAACGATAATCTACTATTTTTAGAAACCAGTACTCTATGATACTAAAAGAACAATCGATCAGTCTGATATCAATGATGTTATTGAGGCGTATGCATTTTTGGACACATTCTTAGAAAATAAACAATGGGTAACTGGTAATACTGTTACGATAGCTGATTTCAGTCTAATTTCATCAATAACTTCATTAAATGTCATTGTACCAATTGATAAACAAAAATTTCCACGATTATTAGCTTGGTTACAGAGAGCTGAAACACTTCCTTGTTATGATGCAAATAAAATAGGGCTTGAAAGGTATATAGCGCTAGTAAAACCGTTACTTCCTTAATGATGCAATACGATGATTGTACAAATTATTGTTTATAATAATTTGTTATCTAATTTGAAAATATATCCAAATAAGAGAGAAGGCAATAAATCAGATAAACAATTCACATAAGTTTCCAATTTATTTTCTTTCAATAAATCCTTAATTTTTCCTTAATTTTTTTTTTAATGTTAATTTTGTCAACGCCACTACTTGAAATCACTAATTGACATACAACAATCAACGACTAAACACTACAATAGAATAATTCTTTTTTATAATTTGGCAACCAATTTTTTTGCTTATTTTTGTTTTAAAGTCTTCAAATATTGAATAACAATCAGAAAAATAAATTTTACACACACACAACAACAACAACAAAAAAAAAAGTGTAAAAATAAATTATACAAAACTAGTTAATAAAATATTCATGTATGTTATTTAATAGGTGATAAATAGAGAGAGAGAGAGATAGATAGAAATACATAGATATGCAAATTTGGACGTAATTCAATTGAATTATAATTAATTGATTGATTAGTTATAAAATTAGCAAAACAATCACATTGATTTCAAGATATTTCATCAAGTTTCATTATAAATATTTTTCGTTTTTCCATCTTTAATACAATTATTCATCAATTAGATTTTATTAAATAATAAAGAGGCCAGCTCTTTTTATTTAAAAAAATAATCACAGCTAAAATAATAATTAACAATCTTAATGACTAGTTCGTTTTTTTGTTTTTATAAGCAATAAAAAACAAGAAGATTATTAATGTAGAGAGGAACGCGTTCATTTATACAGCCTGTCCTCTAAATGGCGCACCATATAAACATCTTAGTTTCGTCTATTACAGAGGGAATTGAAGGCAAACAATAAGCTACACATGACTAGAACGAGAAACAGTTATATTTATGAGAGACACTTAGGTTGCGCCGATTAACGGACATGCTGTATATTTCTCTGTCAATATATGATTTATATAAAGTTAATATTAAACGTTAACGTTAATGTATTTGTCAACGTTAGCGTTTATAATTTAAATGTTTTTCTGTGTTGTTTGAACTTTATTACAAATTTCAAGCATAAATTTTGATTGAAACACACATTTACATCATGCAAACAAGTAAGTAGATGAAGTTATTTTTAAATTTTAATATTAATTTGAAACAGATAATTTTTATAAATTTCGATATGAGAGACATTGTACGTATTTATTATTCAATTAATTAACGACTTCATAATTTATTTATTAATTGAAGTCTTTTTAGATTGGTGTCTCGGATATGCAAATCAAAAACAGAAATATTTAAAAATAAAACGATTAATTGTATAAATTATCGTTATTGTTTTTTGGTGTCATCTTTCTAATTATTGTTTTAAAATCTAAAAATGGGTAATTTGAAGAGGAAAAAAGTGGCTGTGTTGTTTTATTTGGCATTAAATTTATGCAGTTGTTTCTTCTTCTTGATTATGTTTAGCAATTGCCAACAATATCATTGTTAATTCTTTTTTGTTGATTTTACCATCTTGATTATAATCAACACCACGTAGGATTGTTTCTTCAAAATCGAGCAAATCTTGAGCATCATAATCCTAAATTTTCAACAAAAATTTGTAAAATTTGTAAAACAAAATTGATAGAAATCACTCACTTTTTTCACCAATTCTAACAGATCTTTCAAGAATCCTCTCAACTCCTCGTTCTCAATTGTTCCATTATTATCCTAACATTATATAATTTGATTAATTATTCAAATACCGTTATTTCTTAATTATTACCCTGTCATACAATGCGAAAACCCGTTCAATATCGTCTTTGGTGAGTTTGGTTGCACCCTAAACAACAATCATTGGAAAGTAGCAGGTTATTTAAAAGGAACAAACATCAAATTGCGGATAAACGTCCACCAACTTGACTTATACACAAAACTGACTGAAATACAGACACACCGAAAGGGACAAATGTCTTCTATAGAGTAGCATGTTGTGTGAAAATATCATTTTTCACCCTGTTGAAGAAAAATCATTATACTCGCCAACTGTTGGTATTTTCTATAATTTCCACAAAATACGAGGGCAAGTTGAAAAATGCGCAGGACTATAACCATAAAAGTATAGGACGTCCCAGAAATAGGTTTCATGGATATTTTGAAAATTGCAATTTACTGTTGTTATCTGCCACCAATGAATTTTTTGAAACAGACGGTAATCCAACGAGGGCAAAACGGGAATGTAGACTGGATGGGGCAGCAAGTTTTGCTGTAAACACTTGAACGTGCATTATTCTGATGGAATTTTCTTCAATAAACCAGGTGTTTTTCGTTGATTTATTCATCTAAAAGTTTATATAATCGATTTTCCTTCTTTCAGTGGAGAAGAATCGCCATATTTCCATCATTTTCATTGTTTTCCAGATTCTGTAGTATAGTCAGAATCCACATCTCATCTATAGTCATATATCGACGTACAGAGTAAGCGTAGTAAGCTTGTCTTATCAGTTACGAAAAACAATCATCGTACGATCTACAACTTTATCCATTTACACCAAAGAAGCATTGTTGAAATGAATGCTTACAAGAAACTGTTTGACACTCATTTATATAAGATGCCCCTTGTAATGCACCACAAATGTTTAAAATATTACCGTCATTATTCAAATTGCCCTCGCATCTATCAGCTGGGTTTGGATAAGTATTGTCTCCATACTCTCTTCTGTGTTATGTAAACCGAAACTATATCAAACAAGTCTCTGTTTTAGAGTGCCGTTTTGTTTCACCTGGAAATTTACTACTTCCCCTGCTGTTGTAACACAATCCACTACTATTTTATTGGCATATTATCCCTTGTATGTCGTATGTTTCAGTCAGATTTTTCTTAAAGTTATAGCAAACTACACTACCCTATTTGTAACAGAATACATTATTTATGGTTTGCTTTTCCCCTAGAGAGCTCATAAGTTTCTATACTGCTTCATAATTTGCGTAAAATACAACCAACTTATACAAACACAATATTACAAGTCAAGTATTGATGGTGGACGTATATCTTGACATAGATTCTTGACAGTTTCCAAGTGATGTTGTGTGATAATTTGCGAATGATATTGTAGTGATAAATAGAACAACAGGAAGAAAGCTAAGAAATATACCGAAAGAAAATTACTTACTTCAATTCCTTCCTATTTTTATCCATAAGAAAGATAGACAGACAAATAAAGCCATGCAATTTAAATAATTAAAATATAAATTATTTATTATCATTATTATCAATCAGAGGGCTTATTTATTTAACGAATTTTCTATTATTAGTTATATTATTACAAATTTTAATTTATTTATTTTAATAATAAATCGTGTAGAACTATTTTGCATAAATTGTGCATTAATATTAATCTGATAAAGATCTACATGTGCAATAAAGATAGATAGAATAATAAAATGATAACAAGAGAGATAGAATAGTTACTGTATAAATTTGCAAAAAGAATAGGAAAATCTAAGAGTTTTTTTGGAAAAAATTGTGTTAATTTGTGTGAATGATTTGAACTTTGATCACAAACATTGATTGCATTGATTTGATTGATTGATTGATTGATGTTGCGCTGATATCACACCAGAATTATTTTGTTTGTTTGTTAGATTAAAATCAAACTGTACCTCACTCACCTTGAAGATCTGTCTACAAAGAAAGTTTTCTTTAACTGGAAGTAATCTGGAAATTGAACCATTTCCAATTAAAATTAATTAAATTCATTCAAATAAGATAACCACATACTTGGCCATTTCGGATAATTGTAAACGTCCATCTTTGTTTGAATCAAACACTTGAAGCTATAAACAGTATTGTTATTATTGTTGTTTTCGATAAAAATACAAAGTAGTTACCATAGTGTCAGTGTATTCGATTAATTTATCTTCAGAAACATCATTGATTTTCTTGGCTTCTTTCAACAAATCCCTGAGGAAGTTTTTCAATTCATCAGCTTCAATATAGCCACTGCCATCAGTATCATATTCACGCCAAATCTAAATAATTTTTATAAATTCAATCAAATCGACCGTTATCAATATGTTATAATGATACCTTCATGAATTCAACACTAGATTCTAATGGATTATCAAAACGGAATAATAATAGAAAGTTCTCTTCCATTGGTAAAAGTTGAGCTAGCTGTTTCCAGAATTTATGAGGTAAAAGAAAACTTTTATAACTAAAGGGATGTTTCATCTGCAGAATATAGTTTTACCTCTCTAATATCGATTTTACCGTCTTGATTGTCATCGTATGCCTCCATGAAACATGCTTTCAGTTCAACTAACATTTCATCAGAAACCGCCTGGAGAATGAGAGAGAAATATTTGATGAAATAATAATATTATAGTGTGATATAGTGTTATTACTTCAGGACCAACATCTGTAACATTGGCACTGGAGACGAATTCTCGCAAGAAACCATCAAGTTCAGTTCCTTCAATATAACCATTACCTGAATTTCTTTTCAATATTAGAACGTTTTTTTACAAAAAAAACAAACAAAACGATTACCGTCTTTATCATAATGACTCCATACTTCCATAAATTGATTTGCTGAAAGTCGTTTCAGTTCTCTTGAATGCGGATCACGGTATTGTCGCATGAAATTCGTTGCTTTCTCTAAATTAAGTCGTTTATTGTTTATTTGCTCTTGGCTGGTTGTTGTCATTTTGTAAAAAATGTTCTCCTTTTGTCTGAAATAGCGGTAAGAATACTTTAAAATAAATAAACAACAAGATAAGACAAATGGAATAGTGATGTATCTAGAACACAGAACATAAAGAATACTAGGACCAGGGATATAAATGTCAATGGATTGATAACATATCCGAGAAGAAAAAGGTAAGATAAAGCGATCAAAGACCGTCTACAAGATCAGTAGTAATTCCATTGGTGGTATAACTAAAAGGGAAATAAAGAAATGGAAGAATGAATAAAAGGGAAGTGAAACAAATGGAAAAATGAGTCGTAATAGCAAAAAGAGAGCTCTCTCAATGTTATATATAATGTGGCTCGATTCATCTGACATTGGTCAAGTAGATAAAGGTTGGAAAACTTTGGAAACAAAAGGGTAATAGTACAGGATGAGGGTCAGACCTTTTATTGAGTTGTAAAAATATTTAGTATACCGTAAAAGAGGTTTCAACATAAATTTAAGAGGGTAAAAAATAGTTTTTAGTTCAGTGACAGTATCAAAATTTTCAGTAAGAAGGTTCCACCGGCTTTTATGTTCATTTTTATTATAAAACAGTCAAAAAAATGATAGTTGCTTGGTCAAAACTGTGCAAGTTGTAATAAAACTTCAAAACAGACAATTATACGTTCTATTTTAGTTTGTGGAATTTTTTACTCGGTTTCCTTAGGGTAAGTATCCGATTTGCACCCTGTACAAGCTCATACGTTTACGTTATTAGATGAATATCCTATTTCTTGTCGAAGTTGAAGAACATGTTTCTAGTTTGAATAAAATTATAGCAGCTGTATAGCCAGTCGAGTACAATATCGTTTCTGAAAGAAGTCAGTAACTTAATAATCATCTATTGAGAATAATCTAATTCAGCATCAACGTTATGGCACAGTAAAAAAAGTGAAGATAATTAAATGTTTCGTAATCACCCTCAGGCATCCTCTAGCGTAATATCGATTCATCCGGAGTTAGAACGAGTGAATGAAACATAGGGTCGGTTTAATTTATATTTTATTTTTAATAAATTTCCTACAGGTGCATTTTTATACCACTGAAATCAAGATGATCAAATCGAATTTCCTTGACTTTGTCGTTTAAATATGAAGGAAAAACGACAACAACAGTCACGATTATAATTTCCGCAGTCTCAATTGAAGTTGTTTTCTTTTAGGAAGATGATTTTAAAAGAAAATAAAGATATAACGTAGCAAAAAACGCTAGAAATGGAAAAATAAATAATCTTTTTGTTATTTTTATTGTGGTATAATCATTATAGTGGTAGACAAATATGCGGTTATTTCCACTACAATAAAGTGAGAAATTTCCAGATTCACTCATTCCGGTGTGAATAAAAGAAGCAATTACCATAACAAAGGAAGTACAAATTTGTTTAATTCAAGAGGAAAAAAAACGAAATAAAAGAAATAAAACAATGACAACTTATGTATCATGTACCTACATAAAAATAACATTGAAACATGATATATAAGTGCAATTTAATCTTTTATGATCAATAAATGCATAATTAACGTATACAAGTTTTATAACAAAATAAACAATCTGATCAAATTTATAATTAAATAGTATGTTTATTATAAATGTAAACATTTAATTTGTTTCAAAGTAAATCGTAAGGTGTAGATAAATAATTATATTTTCAACTATGAACATTTTACAGCTTACCTTGACTTAATTTCAAAATAAGGACAACTGGTAATTGACATTATTTTTATTGCATATACATGTTGTCATGATTCTGTTTGAATTCCACCGAAAATTTTCAACAAAAAATACTTATCAGATTTACTACATCTATAACAAGGAGAACTCGTCCGACATACAGATTTACATATTCTTCTTTTAGCATTCGTTGTTTTTGACTGATATCAAATTAAGCTCAAAGGGCACTACACACGCACATTGATTTATCTAGAGATTTGTTGACGTTTTGTAATTTTCTATCTGATGGCATAAGGTTTCTCACCTAGTGGAAACACTGACATAGACGAATCGACTAATTTGTCAAATACGGTGAATTGACGCAAAAATCATGCATCGTCAAGCTTCAGTATTAAGGATTCACTATTCAATTATCAATAATCGTATAGCTTTATAAAAACAATATAATCTTATTATCTGTGGGCACTCTATTTGTGTATAGTATACACATAGACAAACTAAAAGTCAGTCTCTTGTGAAATTGAGCAAAAACATGTTAGCACCGAAAGTATTAAGGAAAGAGTACTAAATTCTGTCATCTATACAGGTTGAGACCTGTCATCTAGGAATATAGGTGAATAATTTTATAAAGATTCTACCGTCTTTTTCAATCCAGACGAAGGCTATAAGACTGTCACGGTCCTTACAGTTTCTCCTATGTTCCTAGATAAGCTGTCTCATCTTATATATCATAGACGCATCAATTTCCCGTCTGTTAATAAGTTGGTGTTTGTAGGCGACACTTAACAAACACTTAAATCAGTAATCAGTTGTTTCAAAATAGTTGAAAACATTTAAGCTTTAGCTATTTCTACTAAAAAAATGCAATTTGAATCTTAAGAAAACGTCATACAGACGCCAATGTCGGACTGCAGAAGCTGAGTAATTATATGCAATTATATAGAATTATTGGGTGTATCTAATTATGGATAAACCTTAACATGGTTCAATTATAGCCTCCACAACTGTGTCTAGGTCGTCTAGAATAAGAGGACAAAATCTAAGTACTTGCCAGTAAAATTTATCGTTCTAGTACTAACAGATTCCCATGATTATATTACTTTCAAAATTGTCACCGATTTTACTCCTCATCTATCTGGATATAAACAATATGAGTCTATAGTGTAGTAGAGACCGACGAATGTAAATTTTGTTGGTAATTTGAGCCCTCAGCTACCTATCGCTCATGTAAATGAAAACTTGCCTTCCTAAAATCCATAATCTTCATCTCTTTTGCAAAAAATTACAAAGATTACCAAAGAAAATAATAAGGAATAGGTGGATTAATACTAGGATATTCAATTTCACATATAGGAGAAGGATGAGAAAGGAAGCAACATGACGCAAATTACAACTAGAGGTCTATCTGGATCAAAAATACACAGGCACGACTTTTGCCGATGTCCGGTTAGTCGGAGGGGGTTTCACATTAGCCAATAGAGTTCACACGTCGTTATATCTGACTATCCACAGAGGACGAGTTGATGTGGGCGTGTCTCCACGACGACCTAGTTCTCAACCTGTGTATTTTTGATCTAGAAAGACCTCTAGTTTGGAACATTTTACATGCAGCCGTAGCCATAGCAATATTAGGGCGTATGCAAACGACGCCTTTTTATCGCGTTGATCACGCGTGATATCCACAATTAAGACCAGCTGTAAATACGATGTAGTCATAGTCTGTATACCTTTCCGCACATTCACTAATTGATTTTGCGCTGTAACGCGCATCTTTCACGAAGGCGCGGAATTAGCGCGATAAAAACCCGTCGTTCACATACACCCTTACAGAAATATTTTGTTTCGACTACTAGAAAGTCACGCAGACTAGTCAACAATAGATGAATTATAAATTTTGCAATTCTGTATATTATAGATGGATTTGAATGATATAACAGTGGCTACACAACTGATTTTATCAGGTGACGTTAGATGATTGTTTCGATAGGAATTTGAACAGTTTCCTGTGTGTTTCTGGCTTAACGTTGACGTTAAATCGTTGTCTTATCAAAAAGTTATCTCTTAATTATTAGTTCCAATTATTTGCAATTATTTGCAATTATTTTATATAATTTTTTTTGCATAAATTAATAAGAAATATGATAAATTCTACTTACCGCAGATTAATTAGCTGTGTCGCAACAAATCACACCAGATCTGTAATAATAATAATAAAAACAAAACTATAATATATGTGCATATGTAAATATTTTTCTTAACAAAACAAATAACACGTAACGAAATATTTCATCTTATTAACAGATTCTAGGTGTTGATATTGTAGTATTTTGCGTGTTTCCACAATTTTTCTTAAATCAATAATTTTAATTAACAAAATAAAACATTCTTTTGTGGGTAAATTTCCACAAAACTCGATATCATAAATACAAAAATCATCTTCTAATTGATTAAAAACACATTCCAATTGTACTATTGAAACATTCAGAACTCTATAGTGGACAGTTGAAAATTGATTTGTTTGACATAAAGAAAAAATGTTTGTAAAAATCACAGCGTTTCTTCTGTTAATGATTATTTACAAAATTACTGTAATTATTAATATACAAT